>JAJQOW010000133.1:0-169734 GCA_037975125.1 Latrodectus hesperus
GGATATTTCCGCAAGCGGATCTGCTCGGAAGTATTCTTCGCCAAGGTGAACTATTGGCGCATTCATCTGCCTGTATCGATGTATAGTAAACCTATGAGATAAGCATTTAGATAGGCGCGGTCAAGTGTGGCTGTTAAAAGCAGTGTTTCATCTTTTAAAGGAAATAGAGAGCGTAACTTAATGGAAACCGAAACTTATTAGGAAAAGTCGTTAAAGAAAAAAATTTAAAACAAAATAATTCTTTTAAATGCTCACAGTTAAATATAATTTCTTATTTTCAATATTAGTTTATTTAATGTAAACAAAATTTATATTAATTTTAAAATTTTTTGCTTCATATATATTTATAATTTTATTAGCTTTTTTATATATTTTGATGCAAATTAACACTATTATACATTACAAATTTCAGTGGGAATCATTTTTAAAATTATGGGTTTATAATAATGTTAATCTAAATCATCACATTGATTATGTACTACACAAATGAAAAATATTAAAGGTTTAAATTTTAACCTATACTTTATTATTTTCTCGGTAAAACCAGATTTTGCAAAAATGTATCTTAGAAATTTATTACGAATCACATCATTTTATAATATATATACAATACATATATAACATTACGTTACAGGGTTATTATTATATACCATATCTCAAATAGTTCCATTATTTTTGTTTTTAAGAAAATTTGAATTCCTACCTGATTATTATCTAACCAATAAGCTTAAAAGAAACATTTTACATTGATTGATTAAGATTCCAATACTCATAACAAATTAATGAGTACTAAGTTTGACAATGAGATTTCTCGGAAACTTTGGAAAAGTAACAGTAAATTTTAGTGTTTTCTTTCTACTTTATTTACAATATGTATTAACGAAATTTGTTAAAGAAAACTAAGAAAATACAAATACCCTCTGGAAATTTCTTAAAAGTTGCAGTAAATTAAATTCTCCAATTTTTTTACTGTACTCGATATTATATGCAACTATTAAAATATGTATTGAAACATATTCTGATCACCAAATATAATAACTCCTTTAACATCAAATATTGAAAATATTAATAATGAAAATAATGAATTAAAACCAAAACCAGTGTGATCACATATGGTAGACGTCAATCTCTTCTTTTTTTATGTTTTCTTATTTGGGTAAAATAACATAATGGAATAAATTATTCTTAACGGAACAATCGAACACTATCAAGTTGCACGCATTTTTTATGTATCATAATGTACAAACTTAACTGTAAATAATTAATCTATAGATATTTTCAAAGTAATTTTTCTGGCATTAATTTTTAAATAAATTAATTAATTAAAACGGATTTTAATAATCTTACTTATATAATAAAGTTTTTTTTAAATTTCAATTTCTAATATTACTTTAATTTTTTAATTTGTCAGTACCAGATTAATTTTGAACAGCTTTTTGTATTAATCCTTCTTTCTACACTATACACAATACAGAAATAATTGGGAAATAATTAGTTAGGAAAATACAGAAATAAATTTTACAAAAATAAATATACTAAAAAAAATTTCATCACTCAACTCATTCGATTACAAAGTTCTAAAGAGTTTAAATGATAGGACTGAATATTATGACTAATATTCTTCACTATTCATGGGGAGGGGGATAGTAATTATTTAAATATTTTTAGGCAATTCTTTTGCTTTAAATATAGAAGTTACATCTGGTAAATATTGCAATGACTTAATTTTTAATTTCATTTGTCATTTCTGGTGTATTGAAAATGATACTATTGTTTAAGCAATTAAAATAATTATGTTAGAAAATTTTCATTTCTGTACAAATTAAAAATCATCAGTATAATGACTCTTTTATTTTGTGAATTAATTTTATTCTTTGTTCAAAATTTAACGTATTTCTTAAGCTTTATACATGGTTAGAATCTCAATTCTTCCTTCATAGGTTAAGAAACACGTTTAATACGTATTGTTCAAGATAAACATGTTTACATAATATTAATTACTCTTAAATTGCAATTATTTATTAAATAAGTGTTATCCTAATGATGGAAAGAACATGTATTTTATTTAATTCATTTATTTATTATTTTATTTATTTTTTCAATGTGATGATTTAAAAACATCTCAAATTATATTTGAACGATCACTGAATGGATAGATATATTTTAGAATATATTAATATATTTTCAGTAACAGCATCATTTCTTCCACGGATATTTTAAGCTAAATTTATTTTTGAACGTGTAAAAGCAAAAATCCTGTTAGGCAATGATATAAAAGTGGAATGTTGTGCAAATGTGAATTTTTTCTAATAGAATGAAATTTATTTTACTATATTTTCTTTTAGAATAAAGTTCAAACATCCCTATACATTATCCCATCCATTAAACAGTGCAGAGCCAAATCTGATTTTATCGGGAGCGTAACTTTATTTTGTCACTAATATAAGGGAAAACCTATAAAATTCCAAGTTGAAGATTAGAAAGATGGACACGCTAAGACTGAAAACGAAACCTTTCTTTTCTTGTTGAGAGAGTGGATGGGATCGAACCTATGACTCCATGTTCTGAAAAAAAATGCTCTCACCACCCAATTATGATGGTGAACCCTTTCGAAGATACTTTGGTATCACGTTGATAATAGCCACATAAATGGCATGTGTTTAAAGGCTCTTCAAGTATATATTGCATATTTGAACTATGTTAATAAAGAAAAAATAAACTTATACTCTCTGACAGACACTTTTTTCATCATATTAAATTTTTCTAATTTTAAAATACCTAATTGCACTCTTAAGTGTTTCTAAAAACTATATATATAAATTCACAGTGCAATTCTATCTGATTTCGCATCGCTATTTATAATACACGTGATTCATAAACTTCTTTGATTTACGCTAAATATAACTTGCAATGAATATATTCCTATTTCACTGTGAAATAAATTATGTCAGGATAATAAATTAATCAATTATCATAATAACTTAAATACGTTCATAATTTAATTAATTCATAATTAAATATCTTATGAGAAAACATTTTATTTGCACTTGTTAAAAAGGATTTTTTTCAATTGTAAAATTCTCAATTTTAAATGGTGAGATTTTTTCAGTGATCTCCATCCGAAAAATTACAAAAACTATTTCATTCTTCCCGTATTTTATAGGAACATTATTTCCATGTTGCTTCTATGAGTGTTTTTGTCAATTATTAAAGAGCAAAATTTTTGAACTATTATACCTTAATAAACCATTTTTTGATTATTTTTTCGTGTATTAAAATTCGATAAATGTATCGAATTTCATTCATTAATCGTATTATATTGGGGCTGTATTACTACCGTTTTGTACGTGTGTCTCGATTTTTCATTGAACTTATTTAACATGATATATATTAAAGAAATATATAAAGTAAATGTTTAAGTTTCTTGTCTTGAAAGACACACCAATATATATATATACCAATATATTTGTTTCTTAACAAAAATATTAAAAATAGTTTTATTGCTCCGAAATAATCCATCTTATTAATGTTTTATTCTATTAAAAATTTAAAATACAATAATTTTTTTCAGCTTATTTACAATGATATATAAATATTTTTCATTCGGAATAATTATTCAAATTAATAAGTCAAAATCATTTTTATTATAAATTTAAGTTAAAATATGAAATACTATAAATATACTATTTTAAATATAATAAGTAAAATTACTTTTTTTAATATCACTTAGTTTCAAACTTTTATATTTATAATTTATATTATCTATTTTCATGATTAGAAAATGCATCTACCGCGGAGCGGAATAAGATATTTCCCCCTTTCAAACAAGGTAGGTGTCCTTTTCTCCCCGAATATTGAAGATTATTATGGTGATTGATTACTCTTCTTTTGAGGACCAACTCCCGTGCAAAGTGTGCCCCTTAATTTTTAGGGAAAAGTGGTTTTTATACCACTTTTCTTACCAGAAATATTAAGCTTATCCGAGAAACAATTTTTTTTCCATACTTAAGATTTGGAAAAGTAAATAAAATTTTCAATGAAATCTTTGCTAAAAGATTTAATTTTTAACAACTAAATCTAATTAAAATATTTATAGACATTTTTTAGTTCATCAATTCCATATAAAATATTTGCTTCAGTAAAACATTTTATAGTTCATTGTATAATTTTTTTTTATTTTATTTGATTGTAAGCTCATTTTGAGTTTGGCCTCGGAATAAATTTGAAATAATCAAATACTGAAATTGGACATACATTTATTTATTCAAGAAAAGTTTTCTGAAATCAATTCAGTCTTAATTTTAATCCTGAATTCTTTAAAGTTGTCAGTATAATAAATAATCCGATCTTTCACCGCACCGATAATAACCAACATACAATTTTTTAAAAAATTCTATAGAATTATAGTTTTTACGAGCTATATCATACAAATGCACAAAACATACTTTATACACGTATATATATATATATATATATATATATATATATATATATATATATATATATATATATATATATATATATATATATATATGTGTGTGTGTGTGTGTGTGTGTGTGTGTGTGTTTATGTTCTATAGTATTTTTTTAATATTAAATGTAAGTTGTATAAATATTAAATAAGAGAAATCTTATACAAATAAAATATAGTTTCTCAGGGTTAAAGAAATACAAATAAACTATAAATTATTCATTAAAATGTATGTGAAGTGGTTTCCGAACTACTATAACATCATTGTCCAAGGTAAGAATCAAACTCATGAATATTTGAAACAAATACTAGAGTGCCGGTAGTGTTTGGCTATGAAATCTTGTGTGAACTACATTTAATAACACAATAAATGACATTAAAATTTATAATTAATTATTGACAGTTTAAATGTTCATACATTTGTGAATGTGTGTGAATCATCACTTCAATACTTCAGTAATATCGGATGGATAGCTTAAAAATTATTAACTCTTTTTATAATTAAAATCCTTAAGCGATTATATTAATAAAATTTTGGTAATGTGTATCTTTTATTTATAAGATTTCAGTTCTTCTAATTAAGAATAAGATAATTTTTGTAAAATCCTGAATTTCCTCCTGGAATATTAATTTATGAATTAATAATATGATTATTAATCATAATAAATAAAAAGCTTAGCTAAAAATAAAAGCTTAACTTAAAGCTTAACTAGCATATAATATACAGGATTCTCAATAAACTTAAACATTAAACTTAACACTTAAACATTAAAAAGAAATAATCTTTTAATGTTCGAAAAAAGAATTTTTCAACATAAATGTCAATATAAAAGCAAGATATTAGAAAATGAATTTATAACTTTTCTGATGACATCAACACATATAAATCATTTTTAAGCAATGAAATTGGCATGAAGATTTTTAAGTTATTTGATTAGTTTTGGAATTTTTTTTCAGACTGAATATAGACTGCATGGTTGTTTAAGAAGCTGATAATTTAGACACGTTTCTTAAGCATTTTAATCCTGAAATACTGCCCATTAACCTGACAAAATGGACGATAATAGAATTCCAGCCTCCTATTTTTATGTCGTCTAATAGAAATTGCTGTGAGTAAACTATGATATAACTTAATATTTGTAATAAGTGTAATTATAGATGTAATTTATTAAGGAATTGGATATAACAAATATTTTGCACACATTCATTTTATTCGAACCAAATTTTTTTAGGTTATAGGTGCTTTTTATTGATTATTAAAAAAATGCATTTATTAAATAAATAATCACATCCAGAGAGAGAGAGAGAGAGGTCCCAATGATGAATTTATCAGTCGAAACAATATTAATTGGATATAATTTAAATAGATTATGCTCATTTGCTTAATCAATATCAAAAATTTTTCATAGTCACGTAACTTGACTGGGATAATCTGTTAAAAAAAAAAAAATTAGCTAGCTGTATTTTTTAAGTTAAATTTATATCTCAAATACATGAAAGTGGAACTGATCAGTATAATATTTGAATAGTTTTATCAAAAATAATTAATTAAATAAATAATAATAAGTAAATAATTAAAAATATTTTCGTTATTTACACATGCAGAAGATTTGTAGTGCAAAATAATGATATAATTCTACAAATCTTAAGCAGATATACAAGTTTAAAAAAAAAAATCAAGATGAAACATTAAATATGATTTCTAAAAAGTTAACAATTTTCGGCGATTTCCATAGTCTGTTACAATCGTTATCGAGATTTATCTTTTTTGCATTCTTAATATCTTATAAACATAAATATAGTAAAATTTGATTAATTTATTTACCAAAAATTTTATACAATCTGTCCCTTTACATAATTTTTCGTAAAATAGGAGATTCAATTCATTATTCAGTTGATCAAATCAGTAGCTCAAACATACAGTTTTCATTCTAATCTATCAATACCAATTTTTCATGCAAATTTTTTTGTTATTTTGTTTATTTAATTTTAATTGCTGAGCTAAAGCCGAAGATTTGCAAAGCATATTCATTTATTTAGCAATGAAATACGAATAAACACCTATAAAACAAATAAAATTTATTACTCAGTATTTTATTCATGCAGCAATACTTGAATTCTTTGTAAATTAAAAAAAAGTGTTTGTTATTTGCATTAGCATTATGGCTAACACCAACCCCCAAGTTAAATGACTGTGGTAAATCAATACCTGTATTGTTATTAAGAAAATATCATTTAATTCACATTTATCATCGAAAATCAGCACTGTTATTTGCAAAGTTTTGTTTTCGAATAATTCATTAGTTTTCTGATTTATTCATAAGTTAACTCCTCAAATTATGAAGCCAATACAAAAAAATTCATATCGTTAAAAAAATTAAACATAATGAAAAATATTTGTAAAAATAAAGTCAAATTTTGTTAAAGAAAAGCCAATGCATTTTTTTTTTGTCAAAACTTTTCGCGTTAGTTATTTCAAATTTTACGACTTTCGGGCCCCAAAGGCGGTAATTAAATCCCCTTCAGTTGTTCGAAGGAAATCTTATGGGGCGAAATTCGAAACCTGGAAAGAGGAAAGAAATCCCTGTCCCCACAGTGATGTGTTCTGAGAAATGGTACGGCATTTTCATTGCCAGATGAGAACCATATAACACCGGATGTTTGAAGAAAAGAAACACCCTTGGGGGTCAGTCTTTTACCGGACACATTTATCGTGTGTGGCGGGCAAGAGGCGCCTTCTAATGAAAAAATACAATACGGAAAATTTACAGTTGAAGTTTCTCACGTGCATGTGAAGATTAAGATGGGACAATCGGAGTCCCCCTTTACCCCGGCTGATGCGCTGCATATTCGGTGTCCAATTTACCTCCCTATTGTGCTTCTTGCCAATAAAAAATATTGTGTTAAGTTTTAAACGCATTGATTTCATTAAATGAAATCAATGCGTTTAAATGAATCTTGAGAAATTATGATCTAAAAATTAATATGTTCAGTCTACATATTTTAATATTAACGGTACGGCAGTATCATATTTGAATACTGCTAAATTCAAAATGCTGTAAATGCAGTTTAATTTTTTCATGTTATCATAATCAAATAACATGCTTAATAAACTGTGATAAGTGATCAGTTAAAAATTCTATGTTTTATTTGCTTAATTAGTTTTTCTCTATAATTAAAATACAACATATGCTCTAATATTAATTGTAAAATATTTTATTAATAGCGATGTTTGTAGGTTATCTATCTATCCTTGATTAAAAATAATGGACTCCAGGCTTTTATCCAGAAATTCTTACATTTTTTATACACATGTTGTTTTTAAATTATATCTGTGTGATCACAAAACACTTTCACTTTCTTTTTTATGATTTTAAGCTATATAAATCAAATGTTTTTTTGAACAACTTTATTTATAGGACTGAAATTTATCAAAATATACTTTGTAATAAAAGTGTATGTCAAATTTTAGGTTGATTTTTTATTTGTTGGATATCAATGCTAATTCAATTGATCAGTGTTAAGTATATTAGTGTTTTTCATGATACACAGTTTCAAAATACTAATATATTCAACAATCATTTATATGCAATTAAGCAAATTTTTTATTTTTTCTTAGAGAAAATAAATCAATTTTTTTATTCAATAGTTTTTTTTTTTTGTTTTAACTTCATTTTGTTGGTAAACACAGATTTTAAAGTGAAATTTCATACAAAATTATCATGAGTCACATGTATTATTTAAATTATATAATAAGTATTTTAATATTAACAGAATAAGTATTTTTATATTATTTAAAATATAGAAAAATTATATTTTGTATTATAATATCTAAAGAAACTTATTTGCATTATTTTTATTATTTGAATTTCTGTAATGTTATTGAGTTACGATTTTTAAAAGATTTTATATTTAGATTATGAATCAATTACATTAAATAGTTTTCCTCATAATAAAACTAGTAAAGTTTTTCTGCAAATTTAATATTTAAATTAACTTTACTAAATAAGTTATTATTAAATAATTTATTATATATAATAACTTATTGAAAATTATTTAATACGGAGTTTAACAATGAAAATTTTCAATTGTTACTAATGTTTAATGCATTCATTTTAGTTTATTGTATTTAAGGTATGTTTGTATGTATGTAGACAAGTATAATTTATTTATATGAACAACAAAGTATACAAATCCTACATTGAAATTACTTTAAAAAAAGAAATTTCAATTTCCAAAACTTTATTGAAATCTTCATTAAAATGAAGTTTGGTGAGGCGTCAGTAACCTAAAAATAGGTTTCCAGCGCAAGGGACGTGGACCCCCCTCACCATGTTGCGCCGGCTGTTTTTTAAGTGGGCAGCTCCACTGCATGTTTTCTTGGTGCCATGCTCACAAATATTTTAAACCCAATCATTATCACGGGCATCATCTATAAACATAACCTCATCATCATCCAAGGGGTGAACACCGTCATACCTAGGCCTTTTAGGCTCTGGCATCAGGTGCGCAATGCCCTCGGATTCAGCGGTAGGAAAATCAATTTCCCTCCTTCTTAAACCTTCTGCCCTAACACCATTTCTGTAGCCTACATAAATAAAAATATATTAGAATATAAAATTTAAATGATGAAAAAAAAGCCGTAAACGAATTCAATATTTACCTGGATAAACCTCTGCGATATCAAATAAGAATTGCTCAATTTTTCCTCCGAGAGTAGGGATTGGATCCAGTTTCCGTCTTCGATAGAAATGCAAAGCCATAGATGCAGTTAATGCACTTCCTATAAAAGAACTAATTATACATTCTATAATCAATTTATTTACATAATTGATTATTTATTATGAGTTAAATAGCTTACTTGACCGGCGGTTGTTCAGGGATTTCTTTAATATTTTATTTTCATTTTATAAGGGATTAATGGTATTCAAGGGATCACTTGGATCTACAAATTCACCTATAGAATGATTTGTAGTTTTATGCACAGCATTTACAAATAAATTTTGTACTCCTTGATATTGAGCTGCGGCATCACTATAGATAACTTTAGTGTCTGGATGACAGAACCTGTAATTTAAATGTAAATTAAAAAATACAAATGAATAACTCAGTTTTATATCTTCATAACTGTTAGCAATCAAGTTTTGATTATAAATCAATATTAATTTTAAAATTTAAAAATATTTAATAACTTAAATTAATATAAATGTATAGGAATGATCTGTAAAATGGTATAAGTAGGTAATTTTATTTTTTTTAATTATAAAAGATGATTATAGACGTATTTATTACTCAGGAAAGAGCAAGTTGAAAAACAGCAGTTATTATTAATGTATTTAAATAAAATAGGATATACTTTGAAATCAACGGCCACAAATCTCTTTTCCGCTTCCCATTGGTAATGAAGAACAATCCTTCTTTGTCTTCACGGCAAAACATACCTGATAATAGAAATTGCATAATTTTCAGTCAAAATAATCAAATAATTAACTATTATATAAATAGAAATTTAAATCAAGGAAATATTAATATTCAATTAATCTTTACCAAATACAGTCGTTGTGTGGTTAGAAGTTACTCTCCCACGATTATATTTTCTCCTTGTAAGAAAAGTTTCATCCACCATGATAGATTTTCCTGAAACATATAAAAAATATTCATTAACCCTTTTTTAATTTTTTTAAAAAAATCTTAACTACTCGTCATATATAGTTGCCATCTATACATACTAATATAACATTAGCTTATAAATAATCTTAAATATATTTCAAATTTACAAACTCGACTATTTGGTATAAAAAATATTAATTAAGTTGCATCAATCTGAAGTTACTTTTCTATTTTCAAATAACTGATATAATAATTAAAATAAGATCTTACCTTTACCTCCAAGTTGTTTATAACAATGGGAAGCATGAATTTCAGCCACTTCCCTGAAATAATTAAACCAGTCGCATATCGTTTCTGTTGACATTTTTGCTTCATTTCTCCTACAACGCCAATTGTTAATATTTTCTAATATATCTGTAATTTTCCATTTAAGAACAAAAAGTATGAGAAGTGTTAATATATCCTTATGCGGTAATTTTGAATTTTCCAATAAAGTATTATCAGTTGGATTTATCACTGCAGAGCATTTTTCTTTATATTTATTCGAAGAAATGAATCTAAAACCTACTTTTGTACATTTCTTCAAAATTCCCTTCATGTCCGAATTACATTTAGGGCATTTTATGAAATTAGTTTTTTTTGGAATGATACCATAATATTCCAAAATTTCTTGGACTAGAGCATCATTTTCCAGTAAAATTATGGAAAATACTGTAAAGTTTTCAAAAAAAGGATGCATATTGATTATACGCTAGTTTTGGTAAGAAAACAAACGATCAGAATCAAACGCAAAAGAAAGTTTAAAAAAAGCACTCGGAGATTTATAAGAAACTCACATAAATGCGTCATTAACTCTGCCTATCTTCGTCACATAGAAAGGCGGAGTAAATGACAAAATGTCATTCACTAAGCCTCTGTATTTGACGTCATGTCCAATCAATATGAGGACGATAGCAAGCTTGTTATGGTGCTACCGCACCATAACAAGCTTGCTATCGTCCTCTTGGCATCATGTTTGGCAAGGAATTTGGCGTAGATTAGGAGCATATCTGCTTGCGGAAATATCCCCAATTATCTCATGGGAGTGAATGACCAAAAAAGCTTTAACCACATACCTCAAGCAACTGATATCGCTCTCAAAGACAATTGGCACTCATCCTCGCACTCGTTGTAGGCAATATGTCCTAAAAAAACTCCGGCGAAGGGGACCAGATGTTTTAGTGTGTAGCTCTGGTAAATGAATAAGTGGACTGTAAAATTTAAACAAAACAAAAACTCTTTATTTTTCGTAACTTCACCTCTCTCATTTTACAACTGCCTTCCTCCAAGGCCGTAGCTCGACTCCTGGTCCCACAGTTTTTCAGTGTGTGTATTTTTTTCCATAAACAAAGATGGCGCTGCTCTCACAGCGCTTATGAGTACGGAACAGTCACCCCCGGGGACAGTGACCACCCTTAACGCCAAGTCCAAAGATGCGACCCTTTCGCTTGATCCCTGGCAGTCTAGCCATGAATGCAGCTAGATAACAGCCGATTGACACACTGGGGATGAAGGTGCCTTGCCTTCTAAATGCTTCCCATGATTTTGTCCAGAAGAGGCAAGAAGCAAACAGAGCAGTTACAGCTGTTGATGGGGAGCTCCCATTCTTACAGCTAAGGGGCGTGAAGGGATGAGTATAAAATATAAAGAGAATAAATAAGAGATGAATAAAGATCAAATCTGGATTGGGACACCCGTACTTACCTAAAGGAAGTGCTGGCATCAAGCTGAATTGTTACTTAAAAAAATGAGTGGCCACTAGATGACAGTGTTTAATACGTCATGTTGAGAGGTTGTACAAGCAATTGAGAAGAGAGATTGTTTGAAGGAGCTCACTATGAAGGAACTACTTTAAAGATGTCTGTAAATATTCTGTAAATGAATCTTTAAATATTAGTAATTTTATAAGAACTTCTTCCTTCCCCACCTAAGCTACTCACTCGTCCTCTGACAAATAGAATGAAACCGATAACAAATCAGAAGAGGGATATAACTCGCGACGCTTTCGGAATTGAGGTAGGCGAATTTTATTTTTCGTTTCGAAATGTATACAGGTAACCCTCCTATAACACGGTATCTTATAACACGGTTTCACTATAACACGATTCGTAAATTGCGGGAAAATTCCTACAACACGTCATCCTATAACACGGTTTTGCTCCAATGTTAGAGCTTGTTATCGTTCGGCGGAAACATGTTCACTCCTTATTACTCCACAAGGTATTATTTATACCTTTAAAACGTATTATATAAGAAAATCCTTACAGTGGATTTTAGATGCAACCGATTCGGAATCAATTAGCCTAATGGAAGCTTGGAAGAAATTTTCATTCAAGCATGTATCGAAATCATATCTTTGTCGCTGAAAGAAATAAAAACATCAACCTTAAATGCGTGTTGGAAGAAGATATGGCCCTCTTCAGTTGAAACAGAAAACATGCGTAAAACATCAGAAAACGAAATGGGTCCCATATTAAAAGTCGCTAAATCAATCGGAGGCAAAGGTTTTGTGGATATGGCTACTGAAGACATTCAAGAATTATTAGTGGAAGAAGGAGTTGACGAAGCGGATTTGAGGGAAATGGCATCCCTGGATGCAAATCAAATAGATTTTGAGGACGCTAGCTCTGCTGAAGATTGTGCAGTTAAGAATTTAACATTAAAAGAATTACAAGAAGGTCTATGTTTAGCGGAAAATCTCGAGTCATTTTTCTTGAAAACAGACCCTTCCACGGAAAGAAGTCGAAAATTCAAAAGGGAGCTGCAAAACTGTTTAACTTCATACCACGAAATTTACAATGACCTAGTAAGAACTAGTCAGCAAAGTTCGATTACAGATTTTTTAAGAGGGGAAAACATACAAAAACTTTAAATAGAGAAAAAATTCTGAAAGTGAAGGCGATATCGTTCGACCCAAAAAACGTTCTCGGTTGATTGTACTGAGCAGTGACGACGAATAAATTCATTAAATTAGGGTTGCGTTAGATTAAAATATTTTTTTCTTACTTTGTGTTGGATATACATTTATTATTTAATAAAAACTATGTTGTTTATGTCTAATTAAAAAAAAATTTGTTTTTAATAAGTTTTTGAAACGTAACCCCCTTTTTTGTACTAGTTCTGGGTCTCATGCAACACGATTTCACACAATACGGCACTTTCTAGGAACGTAACTAACGTGTTATAGGAGGGTTACCTGTATTAATGTATTAAGTAACGTATTTTGAAATTGTAAACGATATTTAAGAATTTTGTGTATAAGTATAAAGTATTTTCTTAGTTTCGTTTGCAAAAAGTAATTTCGTTTTTAAAGAAACAATTATTTTCGTATTGGGTGAAATAAAAGTAATAATTTCGTTATTGATAAAGTATTTTTATGTATAAAGTAATTAAGTATTATAATTTGTGAAGTATGGCTTTTTGGGGGAAGGCTAAAAAAGTAGATTTAATAGAATTAGCAACAGAATTAGGTCTCATCGTACCGGAAGATGGTAAAATAATTGATTTAAAACGTATTATAACGGAACCAGAGACGTATGATGAAGAGTTTAGTAAGAGCTTATTAAGTAGGATTACTGAAGATCGAATTGCATCAGAAATAGCCGACAAAACGTTGGCTGACCGTGAGCATGAACTTGAACGTTTACATATCGAAAATAGAGTTCAAAATGTAAATATTTCAGATATAAGTAGCAACGATGAAAGTAGAAACGTACACATAAATTTTCGAAAGTTAATGCACGAATATAAAATTAAAGATGGGGATATGAATTTTTATTTAGTTTTATTTGAACGGCAGGCAAGACGAATTGGGTTGAATGAAGAGTATTGGGTGTCACAATTATCGGGACTGCTCCCATATGAGATTACGCAACTAATAGCGCGTGAAAACGAAGAAAATGCAAATAATTATAAATATGTAAAATCGTTATTGCTTAAGAGATATAAGTTAAGTGCTGATAAGTTTAGATTTAAATTTTTAAATAATGTTAAAAATCCAGAAAGTACATGGAAGGATTATTCATTCGAATTACAAAGCTATTTTGAGGAATGGATAGTGGGACTCGAGATTTCAGATTTTAATAGCTTAAAAAATTTAATTATTACTGAACAATTAAAGAAACAAGTAAATTCAACAACTCGGGAACATTTTGTAGATGAATGGCCTAAAATTAATTCTCCAGACCAGTTAGCCGATAAATTGGATAATTATGATAATGTTCGATCTATTAACAGTTTTAAATTAAGAAACTCATCGAATTATAATTCTCGTAATGATAAATTTCAGGTAGAAAAGAAATCATTTCCGTTTAGTGAAAATAAAGTTGTTAATCGAAAAAAGGTAGTCAGTTCGGATATTCGAAATGAAAAAGGGGAATTTAAATGTTTTAATTGTAATGATTATGGTCATATAGCTCGTGAATGCCCGGCGCCGAAGACAGCTTACTGTAAGAAATGTAAAAAAGTAGGTCATTCTCAGAAAATGTGTAAGTTTGAAACCGATCAAAAGCGCGAGGGGGATAATTTATCTGTCAGTCAAAACAATTCGGATTCAAGTGGTCGTTGGCGCCAACGAACTACTTGAAAGATGCTTATATTTAAGGAAATAAAGTAGTTGCATTAATTGATACAGGAAGCAGCTGTTGTCTCTTAAAAGAAAGTATCGCAATAAAAATGAATCTGAATATAACTCCAGATAGCAGTAATTTATTCGATTTTGGAAATCAAAATAACCCAGTAACTAAAGCTCTTGGAAAAGCTGTAGTAAATATTCGTGTAGATGATGTAGTTGGAAAATTTATTCCGTTATTAATTGTCGAAGATAATTCCCAACCATGCGATTTAATTTTAGGTAGAACATGGTTAGATTTACCATACATTGCTTTTACGTGTATTGGGGGTAATTTAAAATTTGGATACGCAAATGACGATTTTCAGAAATTCAAGTAGATTTAAAGGAAAATATAGTTAAATTGAAAACATTAAATGAAACAGAAATCGAAAGTAAGTCAATTAATTTAATTAGAGCAAAAATTGAAGAAACCGAAAATTCGATAGTTAATGGAACAATTTTAGTCAAAAGTATAGGACAGAATTTCGATTCTATTCTTGAAGTAGTTAACGGTGAAACAGTTGTACCAGTAATAAATTAAGAAGAATTTAACTTAAAATTTAGGAAAGGACAGTGCTTAGGTAGAGGAATGGAAGTAAGTGAGGAAAGCTTAACCCTATCTAATAAAGTTAAAAGTAATAATGAAAAAGTTGAAGTTATAACAATTAACAAAGAGAAGTCTCCTATTTTAATGAAAGATATTAATTTCGACAAATCTTTAGAAAGTGATAAAAAATTGGAACTTTTGAATTTATTAAATAAATATCGTGATTGTTTTGCTTTAAACTTAAGCGAGTTAAGCTGCACGAATTTCTGCAAAATGGACATAAAAGAAATAGAGGGCAGTAAGCCCATTTTTCAAAAACTATATAAAACTAATTCTGAAGAGAGAAAACAAATAAAAGAAATTTTTTCCGAATGGAAGAGGTATGGAATAGTTTCAGATACAAGATCTCCTTATTCTAGTCCTGTATTATTAGTTAAGAAAGAGACAGGGGAACAGCGATTGGTTATAGATTATAGGAAATAAACTCTCAAACAATAAAGGATAAATTTCCATTACCTAAAATTGATGACATTTTAGAATGTCTAGGAGGAAGTCAATTTTATACTACTTTAGATTTAGCTAGTGGTTATTTAAAATTACCATTGACTGAAGAAGCCAAATTGAAAACTGCTTTCATAACTCCAGACGATACAGGTCAATTTGAGCGAATGATCTTTGGATTGGCGAATGCTCCAGCAGAATTCCCAAGACTCATGAATCTTGTTTTGGGCCCATTGTTCAACAAAAAAGTACTGTGCTACTTAGACGATATATTGATTCCAGCTAAAACATGGACCGAAATTATACAAAAGCTTACTGAAGTATTTGAATGCTTAATAAAAGCCAATTTAACTTTAAAATTACCAAAATGTGAATTTGGAAAATTAGAGACTGAAATTCTTGGTTTCATACTTAGTAAAGATGGTTTGAAACCTGGACCACGTAAAGTAGCAGCTATTGAAAAATTTTCTTTTCCGAAAAATGCGCACGACATCCAAAGATTTTTAGGGCTTACTAGTTTCTTTAGAAGATTTGTTCCTAAGTATTCTCTCAAGGCAGCACCATTGTCTGAACTTACGAAAAAAGATGCAAGGTTTGTTTGGGAAAAAGAGCAGAGTGAGGCTTTTGATGAACTTAAAAGTAATCTAATAAAAGCAGCGATTCTAGCTCATTATGATCCTCAAAGTGAAACTGAGGTACATTGTGATGCAAGTTCAATTGGATTGGCCGGAATATTGTTTCAAAGAGATAGTAGGGAATTGGAGGATGGTTTATTGCGTTAGCAAGAAAACTACAGAAACTGAACAAAAGTACCATTCGAGTAAATTAGAGTTGCTGTCAATTGTGTGTAGATTAGAAAGGTTAAGGCAGTTTCTGATAGGAATAAAGTTCACAATCGTTACAGACTGTCAAGTACTCGTGTATCTAAACGCTAAAAAGTCATCAAAGCCTCAGATGACAAGATGGTTTAACTTCATGCAAGAATACGATTTTGAGATCCGGCATAGATCAGGTGAACGAATGAAACACGTAGATGCACTAAGCAGAGCAGTTGTTGAATAGCCAGAAGATATTTTGCACAGTATTATTGAAAGAAAATTTGAAGTTTGTTTGACCTTGAGTGAAGATGAACAAATATTGATGATACAGCAGGCTGAGCCAGAAATACGAAAATTAATAGAAATATTCAGAAAAAAAGATCAGGATAGAACAAAAGAAGAAAAACAGCTTATAAGAAATTACATCTTTAAGAGAAATAGATTATTTAGATGCATAAATGAAAATGGAAAAGAAAAATTTCTCTATGTTATTCCAAGGAATATGAGAAAAAGTACAGTAACTAAAGTCCATGATCTTATGGGACATTTTTCTGTTGACAGAACTGTAAATAAGATAAGAGAATTGTATTGGTTTCCTTATATGAAACGCTGTGTACGAAGGCACATTTCGAAATGTTTTGAATGTTAAATGAACAAAACGCCGTCAGGAAAACAGCCTGGCTTGTTAAATCCAATTAAAGCAGGTCGTAAACCTTTTTCAATTATACATATGAATCATTTAGGAACTTTTGTTAAGAGTTCTAAAGCTAATCAAGAACTTCAGGTTATAATAGATAATTTCACAAGATTTGTCCAATTGACTCCAGTAAAGAGTACATCAACATCACATGTGCTGAAGGCTCTGAAAAAGTTTGTAAATACGTATGGTCTACCTGAGAAAATAATAACAGATCGAGGAACTTGATTCACTTCGCATCAATTTCAACAATATTGTACTGAAAATGGTATACATCATACACTCAATTGTACGAAGCGACCATGTGCAAATGGAATGGTTGAAAGAGTTAATAGAACAATATTGTCTACCATAACAACTGGTATGGAAGATCAGAATCACAAATATTGGGATGTTAAAATACATGAAGTTGAGAGAAACTTGAACAATTTTGTAAACAAGTCAACGAACAAGACACCATTTGATTTGCTCCATGGTTATTCTCCACGATTCAACGATGGAATTTTGAGAAAGTTAGCTGATGAAGAGAAGCTCAGAGTTGGCAAGATCCATCTATAGTGCAGGAAGAATCTCGAAGACAAATAGAAGAAAGTCAAAAAAAAAAAATGAAGCAGTATTATGATAAAAAGAGATGTAGAGCAATGACGTTTGAACGAGGAGAAATTGTCGTAATGAAAAGAGCCCCGAAATCTTCAGGCCAACCTACGAAGACACAATTTAAGTACCGAGGCCCTCTTATTGTTACCGAGGTATTGCCAAACGATGTCTACCGTGTGACTCAGCTAGAAGAAAAAAGAAAGGCCACTTCTACGCAACAACAGCTCACATTAGTCAACTAAAACCATGGCTAAATGAACCAGATTCGGATGAAGATAGTTTATACCGGTAGTGCCAATAGTGATGATGAGGACTATTATCTGAACTGCCTTAGACGCAATCCACATAGATCCACTCGCAAGGACTAAAGCTGAATGAGGGATCCTAAATGGTGAGATCTTTCCGATTTTATTTAAAGAAAAAGTTGCAATTAAAAGGCAATGAACTTATCATAAACTATTGACTCTAAAAATAGAGCTCCAGTGGCTCAGTAGCTTCATACCGCTTCCCGTAAGCTCAGTAAAGTGAAGCATCATTTGCCGCAGGCAGTGGTTGGGAGGGTGACCACGGTGTACTCTCCTTCACTGGGTTGCTGGAACTCCGTGGGTTGGGGACGTGTCTACGTTAATCTGTGACGTCCAAAGTCCTTCTGCTGGTGTGGCGTGGATGTGGAGAGGAGGGTGCCAGCTCAGGTGTGGCCTCGTCACCTGACCTTGGTTCAAAATGACGAGGCACCTTAATTAGAGCAAAGACGTACTTTCACCTTCGTGGTGCTCTGTTCCAAACGAAAGACGCACCGTTTGACTTAATTCGCACTGCCAACGGCATAGCGAGCTTGGCTTGTCCAAGTGTCATAAGTAACAACAACAACAACTCTAAAAATAAATAACTTTAAAAATCATTTACTGTATACTGAAGTATTCATCAAGTATTATGAAAATTTGTTAAATTTATTCTGTGAATGATTTAATATTTTCCTAAGTTCATTTATTTTCTAGTAAACTTTTGTTGTTATAGTTTTATTAGAATTGTATCAAGGATTACTTTGTGGAAAAAAGTGTATTTTATATTTTTATAGTTTTTTTGTAATCTAACTTAATAATTTTCTTCTTTTAATGGAAGATGTGTATTATTAATGATTATAATTACAGTATTTGTTTGTGTGAATGAAAAATAATGATAGTTATGTAGTTAATAATTTTATTTAATCTGATGTGTTTAATTTAATAGTTAATGTTAATATTTGTTGTATTAATTAGTAATTTAGTATTATTACATAAATTGAGGACAATTGTAAGGTCAGTCTGGCTGAATGTTAGCATCAAGCTGTATTGTTACTTAAAAAAATGAGTGGCCACTAGATGGCAGTGTTTAATATGTCATGTTGAGAGGTTGTACAAGCAATTGAGAAGAGAGATTATATGAAGGAGCTACCTTAAAGATGTCTGTAAATATTCTTAAATAAATCTTTAAATATTAGTAATTTTATAAGAACTTCTTCCTTCCCCACCTAAGCTACTCACTCGTTGTCTGACAAATAGAATGATACCGATAACAGAAGTAAGCTCCATGACTGACGACTACATAGGAAAATTCAAACTTAAGGCCAACCTACATGCTTTTCTATAGCGATGACAAAGTAAATACAATTGATATGCCTATTTCTGAGCAGCTTATTTTTTTACAAGTGAACTCTTTACTGAGATTAAAATAATAATGAAAAATAAATATAAATATATATAATGAAAAATCAATTTTGGAGATTAAATTTAAGAAAATGAAATATCTCTTTCTGCACCATTTTCAACTGCAAATATATAATATTATAGTTAAGATATATTTTTAGAATGAATATGGACTGATTCATGAAACATAATAAAAGGATGAGGAAATATTTAACATTTATTTAGCAATCCCAACGAATGTTTACAAATTAGATATCCTTAGTAAAATAATTATTGGTTTTTCTATTCATGAAATATATTTACTCGTATCTAATGTCAATCGCAGATAAAATGCTTTTCATAGAACACTCCCAAACCCCATGTAATTATAAAGATTTGAAGATATTGATTATGTTATCGTTTAGTTATGCATCTGGACGAAATGCAGAAGTTTTGACTTTAGCAAAAAGCGAAACATCAGTCGATGGATGGCGGGGAAGATAGAGAACCTAACTTAAAAGCATCAGGTCCCGGGTTCGGTTCCTGGTTCGGGAATGGATGTTTCTTTCTCTCTTGGTGTTTGTCTTTCTTTATCACTTCACTTTCGGGCAAAGATATTTTTTATAACGATGGGCACTTGGGTGACTAACCCTTCGCCACAACAAGGCCAGAGACTGCTACTCATTTGTCGTTACCCAGTGGGCACCTGTGAACCAAGTCACGGAGGCGAGTAGCGTTGCCCGCGCCATACCACCACAAACCCGTTTATAGGGTGGGCCATATTCATACATCAACACACAATAAAGGACAGAGAAACACAGAGAGATAGTAACATCCATGCCCGAACCGGGATTTGAACCCGGGACCCACAGCCCAAGAGCCAGGAACGCTAACCACTCAGCCATTGGTCGGCTTTTCGGGCAAAGATGGCCCACCCTCTGGCTGCCCCACAGTATGAGCTGCTATTACCTCCCTCATTATAGAGCTGAATGGTGCTAAGGGCAGCCGGGCATCAGGAAAGAAACACATTCCTTCACACACATAAAAATGCTTTCAAAATTAATTTGCATGCGAATTTCAGTTTTAAAAAAAAATAAAAGATTTCTATAATATTTAAATGAGTAGATATAAATTTTGTGAGAAATAAAAGAAAAACATCTATATATCGACTATAAATTCCCTTTACTGAATCCAGCGAGGAAATATCATAATGAATATATACAAAATAAAAAAATGGAAACACATTAAACGGCTTTCAATGTTATCACTTATTACTTGATTAATAATATTGGTTACTCAATAAACACACGCAAACTGATTTGAAACTTCTTTTCAATATGGTAGTTTTCCTCCCTTGTGTGATGCTGTTTTAATGAATTTATAAACAAATAAAATGACATGTAATTCACTATTTTCCTATTTTAGAATGCCTTATTTCAGTTTGCTTCAACTGGACTCATCAAATTTTTTTATCTTACAAATATTTTTGATTAAAATTTATATATATATATATATATATATATATATATATATATATATATATATATATATATATATATATATATATATATATATATACAGGTAACCCTCCTATAACACGGTTTCGCTATAACACGATTCGTAAATTGCGGGAAAATTCCTACAACACGTCATCCTATAACAACGTTTTGTTCTATAAAGTTAAGGTGCCATTACTTTTAGATAACGCTCCATGGGTCTCATACAACACGATTTCACACAACACGGCATTTTCTAGGAACCTAACTACCGTGTTATAGGAGGGTTACCTGTATATATATATCTATATCTATATCTATCTATCTATCTATCTATCTATCTATCTATATATATATATACATATATATACATATATATATATATATATATATATATATATATATATATATATATATATATATATATATATATATATATATATATATATATATATATATATATATACATACATATATACATATATATACATACATATATATACATACATATATATACATACATATATATACATACATACATACATACATATATATATATATATATATATATATATATATATATATATATATATATATATATATATATATATATATATATATATATATATATATGTATGTATGTATGTATATATATGTATGTATATATATGTATGTATATATATGTATGTATATATATGTATATATATACATATATATATATATATATATATATATATATATATATATATATATATATATATATATATATATATATATATATATACATATATACATATATATACATACATATATATACATACATATATATACATACATATATATACATACATATATATACATACATACATACATACATATATATATATATATATATATATATATATATATATATATATATATATATATATATATATATATATATATATATATATATATATATATATATATATATATATATATATATATATATATATATATATATATATATATATATATATATATATATATATATAATGAGTTCATGAATTTATCACGAGAAGTAATATCATTGGTTTTCGATATTTTAAAACTGTGTATGCTCTTTTTTTTGCGAATATATTAAATTTTCTATGTGAAACAAATATGTATACATAAAAAATGTTAAAAATCGCTTTAAAAAGAAAGCGTCTCGTTAAAAATTATTCCGTTCAAATTATTAGATTTATATTCCAATAAGTGTTTATATTTATATATATAAACACTTATTGGTTTAGTTGTGACATAAATTCTGATACAATTAAAAAGGAATTAAAAAAATAACAAATTTGAAATCAAATTAGAAACTAAATGTTCTTAAACATTTATTTTACATTTAAATTTAATAATATTAAAATATATATTGCCACTCAGTAATTTTAAAATATATGTTGCCACTCATTAGTTAATAATCTCCAGTTTACTTTTAAAATTTAATTAAAATATAGAAATTTATGTTCGCTAATAGACAAAAACTTCTTCTAACCCATTTATCTAAACTTATGTTACATTTATTTAAGAAAAAATTAATGTTGAAGCGCATTACAATAACATAATAATTCATTAAAAATTTAATATATATTAAAAAAAGGATCCCTCTTCCGATCCAAACAACCTTCATAAACTGTACCCTTTTATAACGTAGCCCCCTTTTTAATGCCACTATTAGTTAAAATTCGCAATATATGTTGCCACTCATGACGTAATATTCTGCTGTTTACATTCAAAATTTAATATAAATTTTGAAAATTATGTTCACTGCTGGTCTAATAAGTCATGTAACCCTATTTATCTAAACCTATGTTACATGCATTACAGAAAAATTTATTATTAAAGTGTATTATAATCATATAAAAATTACATAAAAAACTTAATATGTTTTAGAAATAAAATCCGTCGCCAGACCCAAACTACCTTCGTAAACTGTAACACTTTATAACGAAGCTCCCCTGTTAAAGCTTTTATAAGTGAAAAATCTCAAAATATGTTGCAACTCATGAATTCATATTCTCTTGTTTACTTTTAAAATTTCATTTAAATTTGGAAACTCTTGTTTGATGCTGGACTAAAACTTCTTCTAACAGTTTTATCGAAACTTACGTAATATTTATTAAAGAAAATATTAATATTGAAGTTTATTACAATTAAATAAAAATTACTCTAAAAATTAATACAGTTGAAATAAAATCCCTCGCCCGTCTGAAATTCCCTCCATAAACTTAAATTTTTATAACGAAGCCCCCCTGTTAATGCATTGTTCGTGAAAAATCTCAATATATGTTGTCAATCATGAGTTCAAATTCTTCCGTTTAGTTTTAAAATTTAATTAAAATTTGGAAACTTATGTATTCATTGGTGGATTAAAAATTATTTTAACACGTTTATCTAAACTTATGTAACATTTATTAAATAAAAAATTAAGAATAAAGTGTATTACAATAATATAATAATTACATTAAAAAGGTAATATATTTTAGAAATAAAATCCCTCGCCGACCAAACTTGCCTTCATAAACTGTAGGTTTCTCTAACTAAGCCCTACTGGTGCTGCCACAAATAGTTATAGGTTTCAAGTCATGTTTTCACTCATGAACCCATATTCTGCTGTTTATTTTTAAAATTTATATAAAATTCGGAAATTATATTCACTGCTGGGCTGAAAATTCTTCAAACACTTTTATGTAAACTTATGTTACATTTAATTAAGGAAATATGAGTATTGAAGACTATTATTATAAAAAAAAAATTAAAAATTTAGTATATTTTAAAAATAAAATATCTCGCCAGAACAAACCTCCCTCCATAAACTGTACCTTTCTATAACTAAGCCCCCCTTGTGCTGCCACAAATAAATAAATGTCTAAAGGCATGTTTTCAATCATGAGCCAAATATCTGCTGTTTATTTTTAAAATTTATTGAAAATTCGGAAATTATATTCACTGCTGGGCTGAAAATTCTTCTAAACTTTTCATGTAAACCTATGTTACATTTAATTAAGAAAATATTAGTATTGAAGTCTATTATTATAACAAAAAATTAAATATTGAGTATACGAGGTATATCCAGAAAGTAAGTTCCGTTTCAATTTATATCTGCTGCAGCGCTGTGATCGCAGTTCCGCACATGCGCGATAGACCCTCTGTATCAAGGATAAGAAACGTGCGCCATTTTGAGATCGCTGTCAGCCACGTACGTATATATATATTATAATAAATCGATTTTTAAACTGTCACTCTGCCTTTTTTTTTCAGTAATTTTTTTCGTATTGATTAACTCCATCTTTGCATGATTTTAAAGAAGTAATTTATTGATTTTTCTTATTTTCCAAATGCAGAAAAATGAAATTGATAAAAAATAAACTGTCTAAATTATATCCAATGCTTTGAAGTGTCATAACTTCCTTTTTACTGAATATTTCCCAGGATCTGCTGACTCAGTTATCGTTATGTTTAACAAATCGGTCACAAAATATAATCACACAATTTGTAAAAATGTCATGAATCTTAAGAGATGTAAACCATGTAAGTAACAATTTTCACATTAAATACCTATAGGGAGGTAACTTTTTTTAATCATTTTAAATTGCACGTTTTTATTTATCTCTTATATTTATAGGCAGTATGACATGAAATACAGTGGTGGCCAAAATTGTGGACACTTTTGGAAATTTTTATGTTTTTGAACTTTGGATGCTTATAGAAATGCAGCGCCATCGCTATTGCCCACTTGAGAGCACTCATCTACTCTCACATTGCGCGGGGTGATAAATCAGTCAGGGATTATTAAAAACACTCCTGTAATTTAATCTTTTGTACTATTAAACATCTTTGTTAGTTAACTTGAAGTCTTTATTCAACAAACCCCTAGACATCCCCACTACAACTTATATATTTTATATAATTTTCTGAATATATTAATATTTAAATATAAAATTTTTGTGAGGGAAAATACTCCTTGAGGAAAATTGTGTATAATTTCAGTGAATCGGTATGAATTTGCTTATTGATGAAATAAAGGCTGAAATTATTTAATATGCCTGATGGAGAAAATGTCATTAAATGACCTGTGGAATCTGGAAAAGCTATATATATATATATATATATATATATATATATATATATATATATATATATATATATATATATGTAACCAAGAAATGTGAAGATCAATTAAAGATGTTTAATAAACTTTATTTTATACAGTGTATAATATATTTATATAATTTATACAATATATAAAGAATATTGATTATATAAATAAAAATTCTTTCAAAGCAGTAAATTCATTGAAGAATTTTGAAGTAATCATTACATTTTGTGACTTAAATAAAAAAAAATATTCTCATTAATTTTTGCAATTTGTTTCTATTTACAAGTATAGTTATAATTATGTATATGCAAAATATTTTTCTGAATATTTGGTTAAGAATAGTTTTAAAATAAAAAAAATATTTAAGAAGAAAGTTGAAAACTCCAGCTCCTTTCCAAAAATTAATGTATTTTTTTCCCTCAAAAAAAAGTTCAATATATAAATCAAATGGAAGTATTTTTTTTTTAAATAATAATTTTAGGCTAGGCAACAAGCAAAATGTGCGATCTAAAAGTCCTCATAAATAATAAGTCCCTGGCAGTTTGTGTGCCTTTTATATATATATTATATATATAAGGTAATTTTTTACAAAAACTTATATAACCTGTTTAAAAATTAGTTAATTTTTCCCTGTTACTATACGTGCAAGTGGAAGCTAGTTTATACAGCTATTTGCTATAAAAATTATAGAACTCTTACAGAATAGAACTGCTGTTTTAGAAGATGAGAATTATATATTTTATATCGTTAAAAATATTTTATATATTGTTCTTTTCACAATAAAAAAAGTTAATGGCAAATGTTTATCATTTTAGCCAACTTAAGCTGCTCGTATGTAATTTATTCTAATGCTTAATAGTAAAATTCTTACATATTTAAGTATAGAATCATTTTAATGTTAAATAAAGCAATAATAAGTGATAAAATTTGAAATATTACTATTAGCTGGAAATTTATTATTTATTATTATTTCAGGAAAAGTAAAGCAAAACGCTGTTTAAATATTAGATAATTTCTGTGCATATTTCTCAATCCACATATACTGACATAAAAAACTAAGAGGTTAACTAACAAAGAAACCAAATGAAAGTTCGCTACTAGAAATGTTTAATATTACTCTAATTGTGTAACAGGACTTCTCGAAAAATGAATGTTAAATGAAAAATGAAATAGCTTTTAAACTAATGATATATTTATTTAACGAGAAAATAAATGTCTTGTTATTTTATTACATATGGTTTAATTTTCTGATAAATCACAAGACAAAATAAAACATATATTAAAATATCAAACAAATAATTAGGGGAATACAAAAAAACATTTTTACAAATGCTTCTGCAAGCAGATCTGCGGGGATGGGTGTTTGGGAGTTTTCCAGATTCGTCCCCCCCCCTTGTGATACAAAAATTTGGATCCAAACTATGTGGTAAGAAAGATGTCTTATTGTCCAACTCATAGTGTGGTCTTCATAGAAACCAAACTATGCGGTGGATATTAAAATATCTTTTAACAGGGACCAAGGTGCTTAGGAAGTCTTCTACGGAATCAATTAGTTTTATTAGAAGTTTTCTAATGTTTTTCACGTTTTTTAAATTTTGATATTAATAATGACTAGTTAATGTTTGCATTAAAAGCAATGATTGTAATTAGGAATATAAATTCCTTCTTGTTTTTAATTCAATATAAAGAAAAAGATTTATGAATGTGAAGTACAAGTCCTTGCATTTTCGTCTCTGTATTAAGTAAACAAGGAAGTATCTCATTGTTGAATCTTTGCTGTAGGAATAAGTATGAAGAAGTAGCGAGCCGAAAAGGAATTGTTTTTCCTGTTTACATAATTTCCGTAAGCCATGTGATACTTATGATTAAAATTTTTGCTTAGGATTTCAGCTTACTCTTATAGCTCTTTATGTTGATGTTAAACTGACAGTTTCTATTGAAAAAAAAATGCTATTTGAAACAGTTCATTTTAGTTATGTAACTGGAAATACTTTATGCCGTTTTTTTAATGAACACTATATGAAAAGATCGAGGTACTGGTTAGACTCTTAGATGATGTTTATGTTTCTCCCTCGTTTATAATTCTCTCTATATACGTTAAACATGGAAAGAACAGCACTCATTGCTAATTATATGAATGATAATTATTGGTTCATGTTACTTATGATACTTGGACAAGCCAAGCTCGCTATGCTGTTGGCTATGCAAATTTAAGTCAGTAGAGTGCTTCTTTTGTTTTGTTCAGAGCACCATGAACGAGAAAGTACAACTTTTCTCTAAACTCTTCCGAAAGATGGCGCCACCAGAAGATCCCCTACCTCAATTTTAATATTGATTTGAAGGGAAAGGAAATTTTCTCCAGGCCCCATTACACCCATGGTAACTGCTCAACGACCACCCACAGGACTTTCGACTCCATAGATTTAAATCGAATTCCGTCCTTTCGAATAGAAAGCCGATGTCCTAACTACTAGGTTACCATGGTTCTATGATAATTTCTTAGAACTATGAAGGGGAGGTATAAAGTGAGAAATAGAACCATTCTAAAATTCAGTCTTAAACTGAACATATTTTGGCTTAGAACTTCCTGCTTTTTCAAATTATGAAATGTATTTTAAAAAGAACAATAAATGAATTATCATTGTAAAATGTTTTGCTATCCTTATAATTTAATGCGTCATAAATTACGCATACGCAGCTAGTGGCAAAATAAAATTCCTTATTTCCCATCGAGTCTTATATTCTCTGCAGTTTACCTTAAAATTGTTAATCTTTCTCTGAAATATTTCGTATTACTGTCAGAATAATTGATCTGTGTACTCTTAAATACTGGTATTTGATCCGATAATTTTATTAAATTTAAATGCATATGAGTTTTAACTTTTAGTTAATATTTGTTGGGTGTTATGAAAAATTTTAGCTAATGGATGCTGCCCCTTTTTAGAGGATACAGAAAAATTTAAAATATGTTCCGTAGGCAACAATACTCATATAGACAAATATAATGAATATAGTAATCTATTACCTTCTGTAACTCGTGATTTAAATTTCTCTTTTCATTGAAAAATCTCGCCATTCTCTTTTACAATTGTTTTTCAATTCAGTTTCATGACTAGTACAAAAATTCATTGTATTGTTTATTATAAAGGAGTTTTAGCAAGAAGGCAATGGATTTTAAAGAATCAACAGTATTATCAGATTTTATAATAATACACTCTCCGAAGTAAAAGCACACACTCAAAAGCATTAAAAATAGCTCACCAACAATGAAGCATCAGATTTAAATGAATTTTCAAACTCATAATGATACAACATTAACGAGGCATCCACTTGATACTGAAATGAAGATAATAAAATACATTTATCTCAAACGACAAAACAATGCAACATGAATAGTGCCTTAGACGAGCTCTGGTTGCCCTGCCTGACTGCATTGAGTTGATCCTTAAGCAAAGAGGCCCACAATCCTTGAACAGTCACCTCCAAATCATGCATACAGAGTGTGACATGACAACATTTAGCTTTTCAGCTGGTCTCACACATGCTATATTGGGAACAAATTTTGGAAAGCAAGCCAGTTATGGATGGATCAGAGCATGAAGTAAAAAGTCTTGAGCAACTTGAGATATATGTGGACGAGTATTATCTTGCTGTGAAATTATCCTAGCAATCTCATTAAAAAATCCCTTATGTGATCGAAGAATGTCATCAACATACCACTGAGCTGTTATAGTTTCACTCACCACAAAAATATTGGACTGGTTATCATAGAGTATGACTCACAAGATCATTTAAACTTGCTGTGTGAGCAGTGTATCACGTGATAGCATGGGTGAGATTGTAACTTCCATCAAAGCGTGTTCATACACGTATACGGCTTTCATCTAGCGAACCAACATTCATCATTAGGAACAATGTTTTCATCACTAATTTCATGTCCCTTTGACTTGGCACTGCTGTAGACAAAGCTGCTGGTGTTCATGTGTTAAAAATATATTAAAAGGACGTTTGAAGCACAGATTTACTTCTGAAAATGGTTTATGGAACAATTGGCACTCCTAATTGAGCTATTGTTGTGAAATGATCTATAATAATGTCAATTTATAACACCCTGATCTTAGACTTGAAATGAACATTTCTTGTTACTATAGCAACCGCAAATAACCAGACTTGTTGATGAGAGATATTGTTTTGACAGACAGACTGTAAGCACATTTAATTGAAATTTAAACTTAACTATACCATTGATGAAAATCTCCACAAAGAAAGGATGGATCTGTCCCCATGAGTGAAAGGGTTCACGATTTATCTGTTATCATGAACAGATACCGAATAGGATATGCTTTTCGCATCTTTCCTCAGAGTTTCGAATGGAATAGCCCTTAAGATAATAATATGGCCTAAAATGTAAGAAAAACAGGCATTTTAAGCTCAATCTTTTTTCTGAACAAAACAAATTATACTGTTATGAAAATTTATTTACATACAGAAATATTTTATAAATATTTAAAATTTTCTGTGCTATAAATTTTAAGCTTTTTGAAGTGTGGTGATAAGATGTTAAAAATTTTATACATAGTTGTAATATTCTATTTTTTTTCAGCTTCAAGAAAAATAAATAAATTTCCAAAATTTGTGGTGTGAAATAAAAAATAAGTATTAGGTGATTACACTTAAAAAAAGGAATGGCTGAATCTTCATTGATTGAAAAATGAATCAACAAATATAATCTTTACAATCACAGTTTCTAAGAATAACAGTTTCATTTCTAATAAGAAAAATTCTTATTTTTACCATTAAGGCTAAAATAGTAATTTTGTTAATTTAGTTTGCATACTTTGGAATGTAGTTAATTGCTAATACGAGAATAAATACAAATTTCCAATATCTCTGCTGAAATACTATACCGTAATATAATTAACAAAAATAATAAAAATTCGTGAAAAATTCGTCGTCAGTTATCATTTAATCGAATGAAATGATTTTTATTAGTATCTCAAATTATCATAAATTTAAGAATATAAATCTACATGAGGATAACTACTTCTCTTTATAAATTACAGGAATATGTATCAATAATTTTAAAAGGATCTAAAATAAGAAAGCCATTAATTTTAATCGTTATTAATGTAATTTCTCATTAAAAGCTGTAAATCTAATTTTTTTATTAATGAAATAAAACGAAAGAATGATTGAAACAACTTTGAGGTACTTTTTTTTAACTAACCATAAAGTTGTTGTTTCTTTCGATTCAGTTAAGATCATGATTACATCACTTTATTATAGTTCTCATTGGTTTAAAATACCCATGACGTCAGATAACGCTTCATCTACGTCACATCGCATAGAGACGGAGTCGTCAATCTGACTTGTCAACGTATTTGCTGCCTGCCTTCAAGTTGCATTCTTCGAGTGTCAGTAAATCACTTGAATTCGACCATCGAATTTTCTAGTTCACCCTCGAGTGTCGGAGAATATTGTCGAATTCATTTTGTTAAAACGATTAAAGACCAAAGCAAAGGGTAGAGAAGCGGTTTCCCATTCATTCAAGCCATTAACACGTTGACAATAGAACAGAAGTAAAAAGCAAAATGGAACAGATAAAACAAAACATTGTGATTAGTTTAAATCCGCAAACGATGATTTAGAGTTTTAAAAATTTCCTTAATTAATAGAATTCTAAATTTATAATTGCAATATTTGAGCACAGATGCCGTGTAGTTTAGGATGCCAAATTCTGATTTGGCGTATTTTCTTATGTATCTGGCAACCTCGTTTTTATTACGTCATACATATGGAGACCAATAAGAATTATGCAAAAAGTTCTGTTTTGGTGACCCTAGAATTGACATTATCACGCACGTCACGATACGTCCTCTTGGCGGCGTTTCTTCATCGCCAAAAAAATTCAGAATTTGGTAGTAGTAGTAGTGATATGACAGAAACAGTTTTGGAGCTTGAGTCTTGAATCCAGTGGCTCAGTAACTTCACACCGTTGAGCTCAGCAAAGTTGAAGCATCATTTGCCGCGGGCAGTGGTTGGGAGGGTGACCACGGTGTACTCTCCTTCACAGGGTTGCTGGAGCTCCGGGCGTTGGGGACGTGTCCATGTTAATATGTCATGTCCAAAGTCCTTCAGTTCGAGTGGCGTGGATGTGGAGAGGGGGGTGCCAGCGGTGATGGGAGAATATTCTAAACCCGTTAACCTAAGAGTAGAGTCCGGGATTCCCTTGCATCGTTTGTATGCATTATCGGTCTTAGTTTGGAAACTAAATATATGATTTATTTTAAATATATATAATAAAAACTCAAACTGCACAAATTTCTCAAAATTATTGTTATTCACATTAAAATAAAAACATATTTTTTTATTTATCTAAATAATCGATAGTTATTTTACTTAAGAAAATTCAATTTTTATTTCAAACTTTGCTACACTAGTGCTGAAAATTCATGAAAAATATTACACGAAAAGACATTATCACAAATCTTATTGTATTTGAAAAATGAGTTTACATACTTATGTTTACAAATGTTTTTGAAGGGTTTTGTTCAAAAATTTAAGTTTTATTCAATAAATTCATTTTTTTAAAAGAATAAATCCTATAATATCCAATGAACATATTTTTAGGTATATTGATAATATTAATCCATGTTGTTGTTGTTGTGGCTTATCCTCCTTTTGTCTGACTTCGTCAGACAAGGTTCATAAGAGCACTGACCCGAAGATAATCTGAAACAAAAAGGGTGGAAGAATAAAGGTCCTTCTTGGTGAGCCCCATGCAGTCCAGAACATGTTCAGGGGAGGCCTGTTGGGCTCGGCATTTTGTGCATAATGAGTAGGTCTTCCTCCCCTCTAAAAAAGAGAGACTTTTATGTGGTCGCTTTTGAGTCTTGCTATTGCAGTTCGGGTGTAGCAGTTGAGACTGAATGATGATCCAGGTTCGCTGCTCCCATACCAGTGGTGCCTGGTATGGGAGCAGCCCTTTGGTGCCTGGGTGGTTTCTCCATTCCTTCGAAATATCACAAATGGCTTTGGAATGAAGTTCTGCAAAGATTAGGGCTGTGTGAGAAGGCGGAGAATGGCTGCAGCCCTGCTTGCCTAAGTGATCCGCTTGCTCATTGCCATAGATGTCAATATGGGATGGAATCCAATGTAAATGAACATCGTGTAGCTTGGCGATATCTTTTAGCTGAGGAAGGATAGAAATGCTGGTTTAATCTCCAACTGTGAACAAGTTTTGAAGGTGCTGAAGGGCGCTGCGACTGTCAGAAAGAATCCAGAGGTCTCCGAAGTCACATTCATTGCGAATAGTCGGAAGACCGTGTTCTATTGCTATGAGTTCACTTTTAAAAACAGAGGAAGAATCAGGGTTACGCAGAAAGTAGGGTAGTTTTTCTCCTGGTTTCTCTATGTAGATACCACTGCCTGCATTGTCATTCAGTTTGCTAATATTTATCTATTAAATCACTTAGTAATTATATACTCACATAGTTATCAATTTTTTAAATAAAAATATTTGTAATTATTTTAAATAAAAAAAATTAAAAATCAAATAGTATTAAAAAAAATTTTAATTTATTATATTACTCCAACTTATTTAATGCATGGAATAAAAATTTAGTGGAGATATTTTAACATTGTCTGTCACTAAAATCTATATATATTTTTTTCAGAAAGTAATAAATCTTAAATGCTTCTACTTACTCACAAATAATTAAAATACTTTTCTAGAAATAAAATTTTTTCACAAATATTAAATCATATATTAGTCTTTTGTTAACAAATCTCTTCTGAAAACTATCATCAACTAACAATTTTGATATCTCTATGGAAACATATCAAATAACATATTTCAGAAAATCACAGGGTTGGCTATTGATTTGAAGGCTTTAACAGAAATATAACTCGTATTACTCTATAAGTATAATTAACGGTAATTTTCAAAGAATTTCTTACAATTACCAATAAATAAATCTGATAATTATAGGCTGATAAATAAAGAAAGCTAAGATAAAATATTGTAAATTACTATTCCATCCAGGATTCAGTTTTGATCAATGTATGAATACTGGATTTAACTATAAAAATATAACACAAAAGCAATTAAAATATATGGATTATTGTTTAAAATATAACTTTGTAAAATATGATAATAACTATTATACTTTTAATGGAATATTAAAAATTTTGTTTCATGATGTGTAATAAAAATAATAATAAATCAATATTTTGAGCAAAGAAAATAAGTATTGTTTATTATATATTTTTTCTGAAAATATTTAAAAAATCAATAATTTTACTTCGTCAGCTGTAAATGCAGCAATAAAAACTGAATTTTATTGAAATCATTAAGTTACGATAATTTAATAAATATGAAAAAAGTCAAATATTGGTTTAAATACATTGGGAATAAAGTAAAACATTGGTTTTATTTTCCTTTTCATTTGAATCAATTACTTTTAACTGTAGAAAAACATTCTTTAAAAGATTTTTTGTTTAAAATAAATATGTGTATCTTCATAAAAGTTAATAAATATGAAAAACAAAACAAACAAAATTTTGATTTTATTTTTCTTTTCATTTGAATCAAGTATTTTTTACTGTTGGAAGACATTTTTTAAAAAATTTTTATTTAAAATAAATATGTATCTTAATAAAATTTAATAAATGTTAAAAAAAAGTGAAACTTAATACTTAATTTTTTTCATGTGAACCAATAATTTTTTATTGTAGGAAAACATTTTTTAAAAATTCTTTGCTTAAAATGAAATACGTGTAACTTTTTTAAGCTAAGTATGTTACTTTTATCTTTTCCGAAATCTGTTTTTTATAAATATTTCAGAAAATGTAATTTTTAAGTATTTCAGGTACCAAATATTAATTACACCTTTTAATTATGTTGCAAAAATTAATTTAACTGTTGAATTTAGATGTAAAAAAACTGCCATTATTTTGTAATTTTACAAATATTTTAAGTATTTTTTTTATCCATGAAATTTTTTTTTAATAAATTTAAATCACTTTTAAGTTATATTCATTTTGAAATCAACCTTATTTTTCAGAATTCTTATTGGAACATAAGAAGAATATAATAAGAATTATTGTACAATAGATTTATTGGAATTAGAAGCCATGTTCTTATTTGAATATGAACAGGCCTAAATATATTTACTGGAATTTTTCATGAAATTGCATGTGATAAAATACTTAAAATGTACAATTCATTCAATTTGCGGAGTGTGATTTAGTTCTTCTCAGTATCTGAAACTTCTTGAAAATTAATTTGATTTCATTAAATCTAGATTCACAGTATTCATTAATTGTATTTTCCGCGTTTGTTCAACGTTTTCAAAAGGTAAATTTTCCGAGTTTGCTCATCTATTTTGTATTTCATATTTTCAAGCTCTTCTCCCTTGATTCTATCTTTTTTTTCTAGTTCTCTTTATATTCATTCTAGCTAATATATCTTCAACTTCATCTTTATTAAAATTTCACTCACTTTAATTTCCTTATTTCAGCTATTTTATGAGTATTTAAAACCCCATAACTTCAGCCTTTTATAGACTTCATTTTCTTATCGCGATTTAAAAAATAATTTATTTATTTTGTATCACAAATAAAACACACAGAAAATAAGCCTCAAACTGTCTTCAGTGGCATATAAAATTTAAATTAAAATACTTGCTTAAGTGATTCTCTCTACATTTTTATAAATATTTTTATGATAAATATACTTACTTGTTAAATGTTGTTAAATCGAAACAATATAAGTACACTATTTTTAATATGACATCGAAAAATAATTTTCTTAATTTCTGTTAGTTTCGAAATTAAAAACTTTATTACTAAATCTTTAACTGCTTTCCATTTTGAAAATCAATCTATGTCATCGTAACGACAATGTAAAGTAAATATCATCGTTACAACATTAAATAAATTGATTTAAAGAATCAAATAAAATAAAAGCTGAAATAAATTTCTTTCGAATACACAAATTTAAGCAAACATTTCTATTTAAACATTTTTTAATAATATCAGAAATTTTCTAAATCTATATATATATATATATATATATATATATATATATATATATATATATATATATATATATATATATATATATATATATATATATATAAATTTATAGCATATAATTTATAGTAGTTCATTTTCCTAAATTAGATAAACTTCTGAATAATACTTCGCAAGTTAAATAATATTTTGTATCTAAATATAGTTTTTTTTTTTTTTTTTTTTTTTTTTTTTTTTAAAAGATTTTTGTTTGTTTAAAATCTTACATCCATAATTATATAAATATTTATATTAGAAAAAGATTTTAACTTTTATATATTTCATAATTTTCCTTTCAATTATTTTTTAATCAAATATTTTACCCAGGAGAATATTTTATTGACTTCATAAAAATCATATTTCATAAAAAGCATATTTCAAATTATCAACAACTGTTTATTAGAAATATGAGCATTAAAATAAGATCATATTTTTATCATGAATTATTTTGAAGATTTTTACACAAGCGGAATAGTTTTCGTTAGATAAAACAACAATAATTAAAAGTAATTTTAATTATTAAAATTTTAATCTTAAAATTTCTTAAAACAAGAATGTAGTATAATAACTATACACATTTTTTATATTTCTGAAAAATAGCTTCTTCCTACCTTTAAGTGTTTCTTATATATTAAAAAAAAGTTAAATCATTTTATACAAGAGTACTGAAATACAGAAAAAAAAATATATATATATAAAATACACTTTTAACTTTCATTGTTCGATACAAATTTTACGAATATAAGATGCTTAAGAAAACTAATAATCAAAAGCTATGGTATTAAAAGAAAGCCAATAATTGTAAGTCAAATAATAATTATTTTCGTAAAAACATTAAATTATTTGATATTAATTTGATAATTTGAAGTAAAAATTAATTCGATCTTAAATTTCAAATATATATGTGTATATTAATAAATTTATACCGATAAAAGTGCATATTTATTAGGCAAATTTAAAGTATTATAAAAAATAAAACTTACTGTTACATTCTCTATAGTTCATAGTCTAAGACAAGAAATTTTTGTTTGATTAAAAATGAAATCTTCTAGCAATTAACTAGAAATGTAATTATTAATTTTATTTTCTTAATGTTTATGAAGCTCAATAAATGACGATGGTAAATAAAACTCATTCACTGAAAATAAAAAAAAATTAGTTTAATAGAATAAAAAATTAAAATTACATTAATTGCGCAAAAATTTGAAGCATAATATTTAAAATTTAAGTGTCTCTACTTTTTTCCAGCAATGTATGTCAATATCCAGAAGCAAAATCTAAGGTAGAAAATTTTTTAAATGGGTTAATTTGTCAAAAACACCATCGATTCTTGCATTTGGTCCTTTTTCCCCCCTTCTATCATTCGGTTGATTTTTCTACTGCCTATACGAGGGTTACCCTGAAATTTTTGAGATACGCGCAGACGAGAATTTACAAAATAAAAATAACTGTTTAATTTTAAAATACAAGTATTTTAACACAGAAGACCATTTTTTACTGATTTACTTCAACTTGGTTAGCGTGGAATAAATTTTAAACAGAAGAGAAAATGGAGTGGACGCGAGAACATTTTCGCGCTATGATTTTCTACGATTTCAAAGCAGAATTCAATCAAGAAGAATGCGTTCAACGGTTACAATTAGCATTGGGTGATGAATCTCCAGCTCGTGCTACTGTATTCAGATGGTTTAGAGAATTGAGAAAAGGTCGCAATTTTCTTCAGGATGAAGAACACACGGGAAGGCCATCGTCGGCAGTAATTCCGGATAATGTGTCTGCCATACGAAAAATGTTAATGGATGATAATCGCTGTACCTATCAAATGATACAGAAGGAACTTAACATTGGATCCGCAGCCATACACAAAATCATTCATGAAGAATTATGTCTTCCAGAAATGTCTTCCAGAAATTCTACAAGAACTGAATGTTAGGGGACTCATGCTTCACCATGACAATGCATCTTCACATACAGCCAGATTAACAGTTGAGTTTATTAAACAAAAACAAATTAAAGTGATCGAACATCCGCCGTATTCACCTGATCTAGCTATGTGCGACTTTTGGTTATTCTTTAATCTAGAAAAGAACTTACGTGGACGTCGTTTTCATTCAGAAGAAGAGATTGATGTGGCTATAAATGCATTTTTTTCATCTATTCGAAGAAATGAATGGCTTGAGGCATTTAATCTGTGGAAAATTCGTCTACAAAAGTGCATTGATGCTGGAGGAGACTACTTTGAACATACCTAAAATTTTGTAAGTATACCTTTAAAAACCTAATTGTATTTCAAAAATTTCAGAGTGACCCTCGTAACAGTCACCGTTAAAGCGTAACTAAGAAGAATGCGTCAGCTTGCGAATGCAACGTCACTGTCATTTGATCACGTAGTAGTCAGGCTTTATACTGTCATAACCCATTCATACAAGGAATGGTCATATTAGAGAGAGAAAATACATCCATACCCTGACCGGAAATCAAACCCAGGACTTTGATCTCCGCTGTCATGCACACCGACCACTAGACAGGATGGACTGCTGAGTATTCATTATTGAATTCATTCAGTATTCGTTATTGTGAGTATTCATCATTGTGAAAAAGGAAGCAAGGATCAAGCGTAAAATCCCTGCTTCTAAAAACGAAGACCCACACAATTTCGGAGTCACGATGGCACAGCTACTAGGTGCCTTTCTATATAAATTGCCCTCAGTTCCACTCCTCAGAAGCCAAGCTGGCCACCGTATGCTTGCGCTCTTTCCTTCAGTTAACAACTTGGATTCGAATCCCATCTTCGACATGGATGTTTGTGGTGGTTTGAAATCAACTTTAAGCTATGGGTCTTGGTCTAATTAATCCTCGTGTCCATGAAATGACCATAGAGTGAAAGCAAAGCAAACCAATCAACCCTCTAGAAATCCCACAAATATAGCACACACATTCTTTTAATTATATTAATAAATTTGATTATTTCCTTGATTGTTTTCTCGATTGTTAATTATTACTTGCTTATTACTTTGATGTACCAACTACAAAATTCGTCAAGGAGTGCAAGATAGGGAAACACTACTATAAATAGTTCCAGCTAGTTATAATTCTTGTTGCGCCAGAATGCTTCCCTGTACTTAACCCAAAGTGGGGCTTTGCCAGTTAGATGAAAAATACCGGGGGAGTTTTCGTGTTTTTGAATCAACGACCAAGTAGAAAACCCCCAATACTTGGCCTACCACCTCCAGGTGTATACTTTCACTTGGAAGACATTGCTACCGCACCCAATTTTTAACTTGCCCCAAATGCCTCTAGTGAACCCGACAGATCTTCGTTAAATCGTGATTAGAAGTCACCACCTTCCGATAAGGGGAATGACGCCCTAACCAGCTGGGCTACCATGGCTTCTGCTAGTTACAGAATTGTTTCTGTTCTTGTTGTTTTCTAATGACACTTAGACAAGCCAAGCTCGCTATACTATGCGTATTAAGTCGATTGGGAGCGTCGTTCGTTTTAATCAGAGCACCATGTAGGTGAAAGTACGACTTTGCTTTTCACACTTGCCTTAGGTACCCGTTTATAGGGTAGGCAACCATTCACACCTCATTCATACAAGGAAAGGACAAAGACAGGATAGATAAAAAGAAAAAGTACATCCATGCCCGAACCGGGATTCGAACCCAGGACCTCCTTATCCGTAGTCAAGACCACTAGACAAGTTGGGCTGCGTTTCTGTTCTAAAATAATTAATTACTTCAGTTTCCTTCTCGTTTCTAACGAGAAATCATATTTTCTATTTATAGCGCATACTTTACATAAAGCATTTCTGGTATTGCTAGGTTAATCTTACTATTTTATTGCTTTTACTGCCTTTATTGCAATTATGCTACATACGAATTACATCACGAATATTTATTTTCTACGATTAGCTTGAAAGAAAATATGATGTTCGTAGAAAAGGTATTAATGCAAAGTGTCTTTGACATTATAATCCTACTGCAGATTTAATATCAATGTTTAACTCTTTTGTATTCACTGCATTCTGTTTAAAATGCATCTAAAATAATTTGAGCTGTAACCTAATCAATCAGGTTATTTTCAGATCCTTGTGCGAATAATCCCAGCAAAAATGGTGAAACCTGCAAAACTGATGGTGAATTCTTCAACTGTAGTTGTCCGATTTTCTATTATGGGCAACTTTGCGAGAAATGTAACAATTTTTATTATTCTAATGACAGTTATTTCTTAAAAAAATAAGAATCTCATTTATGTTTCATTTACTATGAATAAGAATCAAATATAATTATAATAATAGATATTTTACGTGCAAGTTACGGGAGCCTAATTGATGAAAGCGTCACTTGCGTTATCGGAAGATACATAGTTGTGCAGGTGGGACACGGTCAGTACCTTAAGGTTAAGGATTTAGAATTCTCCCCCATCCCCAAGTGCTTCCTAATTTTGAACCACGGTCAGTTGACAAAGTCCAACTGGCACGCACCTCCCCACATGCACCCACACCAGTGAAAGGATTTTGAACGCCAAAATTATCGGAAGATAATAAGTTCAAGTCCTGACTCAACCAAAGATACACTAATGCTGAGACGCGTGAAACCTGCCATGGTCGCAATATCCTTCAAGTGAAATGATACTTCTGGAAATGACAGGCCAAGTCTTGGGGGACTTCTGCTTGATCCCTCCTTTTAGAATGAAGACCCACTTTTGGGACATCAATGGCACCCTTTCTAGGCACCCACTACATTAGAAGAACCATCCCTTCCGCTCCTTGTAGCATTGAAAAGCGAAACTCCCAGTGATTGGGCATTATAAACATTCGTTGTATTTTTGCAAGTTCTTATGACTTTTTTCTTAATAATTGCATGAGATGATGAAAGGATACAGAGAGTCGCTCATGGTAATCAACAGAAAAAACATTTCCATGTTACCAAAGAGTATTATCATTAATCTTCATTTATTTGCACTATGTACGATACAGATTTGCTGCCTACAATATTATACAGTGGCATTAGAATCACCCGAATCAATTGGGAAAACACTCTATTTGGATAATAAAAAATACGGATAATTCGATTTTTCAAAAAGCGAGCAAAATTTATTTTAATTAGTTATTCTAAGTTGAAATCGGGAAAAATCTACAAATATTTTTAAATGTAAAGAAACTTATAATAAATTCAATGAGAAGACAACACTCTTTTTACATGTAAAGGTACCTATAGGTGCTGTACGTTAAATACAGTATCTATGTACAACGGTGTCAATGAAAGTCATTGTTATCCATTTACGGGCAGCCATCCGATTGAAAGTAAGAATTGACCTGTGGTCACACTTAAGGTAATGCTTTATCAACTTCAAAGCAGTCTCAAGGCCATCAAAGGCATCTCTAGATGATGATCCCTTGTTTACTTCAAATCGGACATTAAGGTCATCTTCTCTTCCTCGACACTCCCATTAAGTTTACCATCATTTGCAATTTTAATAACGAGCGAGACCCCAGATTTCATTCTCCAATGTCTTCAGTACTAACTTTTGAACATCCATTACAAATTTCAAAAACAATATTTTATCCACTTTATCCACTTCAAAGCAGTCTCAAGGCCGTCAAAGGCATCTCTAGATGATGATCCCGTGTTTACTTCAAATCGGACGTTAAGGTCATCTTCTCTTCCTCGACATTTCCATTCAGTTTACCATCATTTGCAATTTGGATTACGAGTGAGACCCTAGATTTTATTCTCCAATGTCTTCAAAATTAATTTTTGAACATCCATTACAAATTTCAAAAACAATATTTTTAAATTCCTCAAATGACATGTTATTCTCATTTTCTCTTACCTTTCCTATTTTTTGAGCTTTTTTTTCATTTTCATTCTTTTCGTTAGTTTAATATATTTTTCTGAAATCCTAAAAGTTATTCGAATAATTGCAGTTCTACTGTATTTCGTTAAATCAAAAAAGTCGTACACAAGCTGCTGAAGCTAAAATCATTAAGCAATGATAAGTGAACTTTAAATTATTTTCCTGTGCTTAGTTTATCCGAATGAATATTTTCGAAATTTATAAACACATGTTTGTTTTGATATTAATGGGACTTATATTTAAAATATGCTTTTCCCTGCTTTGAAACCATAGACAAATATAGTGTAAAAAAATTTTATTTTTCGTTCTCTTCAATCTTCGATTAACTCATTCTTTTCGCTGTGATTTTAGATTTTTATAGCTGTGTCACATTCATTTCTCGAGCTTCCTTATTTGATTTGATCTGGTTCGATGTACTTTCTATGGTTGATCACTTCCTGGATATTTCGTTTTGTTAATCATTTTCTTTTATTCTGAAAAGATTCTATTGTTTTAAAATTTCTTTCATTCTACAAGGTAAACGGGAAAGCTTTTGGCGTTTATAATGATCCAAAAGAAAGCGTGGCCTATTGTTTGCCTTCGAAGTAATCACCGTCGGCACATAAATCCTTCTGCCAGCCTCATGCAATCCCCTTGAGGTTGAAACTCGTGAATTTTGGACGTGAATCAGCTCGTGAATACTTGGCGCAAGTCTGCTTCATTGGTGAAGGATATTCCACGAAGATGATAGTCAGAGATGAAAAAGCAGATGATACAAGGTCAACTGAGTAAGGAGGAGGGCACAAAATCTCCCAACCAAGCCACTGTATGGTATTCTTGGCCACCCGCAAGAACATTTCGCCAGGCAAAGAACATTTCGAAGGCCAAGAACATTGCGATTAACCAGTGTAGGCTTCATATGTTTCAATACCTGTTACACATGTTACAATTGCTGTGAGAACAGGTGAGTAATCGTTTTGCCCTTGGTAGTAGCTCATATGACTTGATGATCTGTGAACAATCTGGTGTCTGGTAGTTTAGTCATCAAGTCATATGGGTCAATGACTTGATGACTAAACCACCAGACACCAGCTTGATCAAAGAGGGATAAATCCACCGACCTGAATTTGTGAGACCAATATCTTGTAGTACGTTCGTTCACATCACTATTCCCAAACGCTTGACATATTCGGTGGCTTGGTGCAGCAGCTGATAAGTCCACTTTGAAGTCATAAAGCTAACAACACCGAATGATCTTCTTCGACACATTCTTTTCTCTTCAGTACTGTACGAGTTGCGATTGATGGATATGCGCAGTGGACTTGGTTTTACAACAACTAATATTTTTACTCTCGAGTGACGGGAACACAACCACACCCTACATTAGTTTGCATACTTATTCTGACTTCATTCCGTGGCAACGCGAAAACGGCTAGAGCTTTCTTGTTTATTTGGTACTTAAACATCACAAATGTATGTGTATATATATTTGAGTTGTAAAATTTATCTTGTTCAACAGTTAAAAAATCATGATTGTGCCCTTCCAATTTTTACCATTTCAGGTATATTTTTGGAAATGTACAACCCTGTCAGTTGAAGAATGGTCATCAGGATGGATAACAATCTCATAAAGCAATGTTTTGATTATCAAAATAAGTTTTTTAGTTTTACTCCTTGAGTGTTTTCATCAGAACAAGTATAAAATCTCAAGCACTCATTCGAAATGCCATCTTAAAAAAGAATATGGCCATTTTTGCCAATCCTCGGTTATTAACATTTAAATTAGATTAAATCATTTAACTTTAAAGATAAGGTATTTTGTGCGTCGCGTAATCAGATTTAAAGATTAGATTTGCTGCAGTTTAAATCATGAAATGTTCAAGGGCTTATATGAATTGTGGTCACACAAAAAAATAAATGTCTAGTTGTGGAATTTAAGCATGTTCCGAGTGAAGTTCAGAGTGTAAAGGCCCTCATGCAGTGGGTCTTACGTTTCAACTATTCGTCTGCGGTGGTCCGGTTGGTTTGGGTATCTCTTTCCTTATCGGAAGGTAGTGAGCTCGAATCCCGGCTTAACCGAAGATATGTCATCTTCGTTAAAGGCGAATGGAACACGTTAAATAGGTCGTGGTTGCAATGTCCTCCATGTAAAATGATAGGTCTAGGGGTGGCGAATCAAGTATTCGGTGTCTTCTGCTTGGTCCCTTCTTTAAAATCACGAAGACTTCAACAGGCTGCTTTTATCTAACTGGTAGAGCTCAACTCAGAGAGAGGAACATATGAAGCATGCTGGTGCTACAGCAACTTTTCAACTATCTCAGCCACTGAAAGTGATTGCAATGTCCTCCAATGTTCACTGAAAGTGGCTATGACATCAATCATTCAATAGATCTGAGTTGGACTGGTTGGTTAGAATGTCGCTTCCCTTATTGGAAGGTATTAAATTCTAGTCCCGGTTTAACCTAAGATCCATAGTGTTCGCTAACTTCAAAAAAGTAAATATCAGTTTTAAGAAAACCAGAATACGAATTCTAACGAAAATTACAGGAGAATCCGAACACGAATAACAATGAAAAATAAAGCAACATTTGGAAAAGAATAAATATAAATTATTAAGTACAAATTACACCGTTAAATAGAATATCTTTAAGAAATTAAATACAGAAACAATTATTTTAAAAATGTATATACAAATTATATAGTATTTTATAGTAATAATATAAATGATAAGAATACCATACATAAACTAAAGAAAGAAAGTATCGACACAATTTTAAACAGTAACTTTAAATTCAATTTAAATTTTTAAAGTAATGAAAAAGAGCAATACAACCTGGAATTTAATAATCCAAACTGTCAAGCAAATTGTAAAACACACTATGAAAATCTTACGAAGTTAACTCGCAAAAATTTATAGTAAAATGCTGAAATGGAGCAAAATGTTTTAAATTTCGTCGCTATGACGTAAGCACTAGGGTTGTTAAAATTGAATTTTCACCTTAATTCTTATTGGTCTTCATCTGTATCACGAGCATCTCGCGAGAATCACATGAGACAAAAATAAGGCTCTGTTCTTCAAATTTGGCTTCAAAAAAAATAAAAAATAAATAAATAAATAAAATAAAAATAAAAAAAAATACGCGCCAAGGGTGACCGTACAGTAAATCTGAGCCAAAAAAGTTTTTACTTTTTCCTATATGTAGTGTGACAATCTTTTAATATTAATTACAGGAAAAAATATGACTAAAGATACGAAACTTCCTATGCTACTCTGCATTCTAAATAAGTTATCGTTAAGAATCGTAAGCTTTTGATTCAAATCTGAAAATTATGACGTTTCAAAGAAATATTTAAATCCAGATTGAAAAAAATTATTTAAGGGGAATAATAATTATTTGATACAATCTATCTTAACCATTTCAACTTGTTATGTAATAATCCTCATCACAAATTTATAATCTTTTTACACAGCTCATGCTTACGTATTTACAAAAAAAGCTGCATTTCTAGAAAAGGAATTTTTAGTTTAAAAGCGAAAATAAAATCAAGGGACGATGATCAATAATTAATTTTTTGGTCTTGTCTCGTCTTAGTACACAGGTATTTGGAGACTAAGACACCTCTACTGCTAAGCCCACATCTAGTCAAGTTCGATCCTGGCTTTTGATTTGCGCCTGACAGCGAGTGGAGCTCCTTCTCAAGTTCATTTCTCCCTCTTATAGAAGACACCAGATGGCAGCACCAAAAGCTAGAATTGGATTTTCTGTTTTCTCTAGAGGTATTGATTTGGATGGGAACTTGGAGTAACTTTGCGACCACGACATATTTAACGTATCCCAGTCGCCATTACTGAACACGGTGAACTTTAAGCGATCCCAGGATCGAACTCACTTCCCGTGGGTCACGAGAAAGTCACTCTCCCGACTAAGCTACCACAGCTCCTTAAAAGTCCATAAATAGAATTCCATAAGAAATATTCGCATTATCTTCTGGATGAATCGATACTTTGAAAGTTTTACCCAATGTGAATTATAGGATGAATTTCAATTATAAGGAAGATGACATCTGGTGTTTTCCAGCTGTTTTAATAAAACACTTTTGTAAAGAGGTTGTTGAATGCAAAAATTGAAAATAATAGGGCATGAAAAAAATTTATGAATCAAGAAATGCATTATATATATTTGAGGGCATCCTTTTTAAGTCCATATTGTTCAATTGCTATTTCATTTTTAAATAATTTATATGTAAATTAGAATTAATACTAAATATATACAATAGTGAAACGGAAGAAAATTTTACGTAATATTTGACGAGCGACATTTGAAAGATTTATTTTATACATTTAATTTATTTATTTCAAATGATAGAAAAAATTGCTTTTATTTCCATAAGTCTAACTTTTTCAAAAAGCAATGAAATGAGAAATATTTCTTTTGCTGGGAAAGCGGAAACAATTACCACTTTAAAGTAAGCATTGGAAATCTGGCTGCTTTTGCAGAAGGATGATGGCTGGCTCTACAAATTTTTTTTTCCTTTAATATTTTTAAATAAAAATTGTGCTAACTACCTATCTCATATACTGACCAAGAATTATATTTACACAAGAAATATTAATAGTGCAAATAAGTAACATTTTTATAATATGTAACTAACAATTACTTCTGCCGCCCAACTTGTCTAGTGATCAGCGTGCCTGACTGTGGATCCTTTGTTCAAATCCCTAACCGTTTCAGGCATGTGTGTATTCTCTCTCTCTCTCTCTCTCTATCTATCTATCCTGTCTTTGTCCACTCCTTGCATGAATGGGTTGTGAAATTTGCCTACCTTATAAACGGGTACCTATGGCATGTGTTTACTGAGGAAGTCGGACTTCACACCTAAATATGGTTCAGTTGGAAAAGTGGAGAAGCGCACCCCATAATGCCAGCATGGCTGGCACACGACATCAACAACAATAAGTATTTCTCATATATAATTAGAGAATTTTAAAAAAGTTATTTATTTATAATATTATTTATAAATAAATAACTTTTTATAATTATTTTATAATTATTATTTAAACACATTACTAGTAATATAGGAGTGCATTAATTTTAAGATTATTACCATGCAAATTACTACTTATGGGAGTAATTTCTGTGTTATCTTTCAATTAAATTGCATTACCCATTATAACCACCCAATAACAGACAATTTGTATTGTCAATCACACATGTGCTGACTTATTTCACTCTAAAAGATGTGAACGGCGTGAGCTGAACACCACACCAGCATCTTGTAGACCAACGGATGTCATCTACATTTATGAATGAATCGCTTTAGCTTTGAATTTTTCTGAAAGACTTCTAAGTATGTGGAATTTTTGCTGTTTAATTTTCTTAAATTTGTTGGTAAGTTATTGCTCAAAATACGATGTCGGCATTGCTATAAAATACACAAATTACGTCCTAAAGAACATGTACACATTGCTGCAGAAATGCTGATTGGCTCCAATTCAGGAAATAATAAGAAATAGGCGGAATTAAAAAAAAAGAAGTTGACGCTAAACATAACCTACGGTATCTATTGGGTTGGCGAATAAGTTCCTAGCGTTTTTAACAAAGACTTTTATTTAAACAAAATACAATAATTATATCAATAAGTTAATCAATTATATATTCGCCATTGCTGTTAAAAATCTCTTCCCACCTCTCGACCCATTTGTTGATGCCGTTCCGCCAAAAATCGTCTTGTCTGGTGTCAAAGAAGTTGTTGAGCCAAATTTTTAAGGACCTCTTTGTTATCAAAGATAACGTCCTTCATATGGTTTGACAAGGAGCGGAAAAGATGGTAATCGATCTGTGCAAGGTCCGGAAAATACGGCGGATGCATTAGGACCCCCCATTCCAGTTCTTAGAGTGTGCAGCTTTGACGACTTGTGCAACATGGGGCAAGGCGAGAAGGAATTTGGCTTGACTCTGTCAATCAGGTCGAATAGCCTCATTCATGCTGGTCAATGTAGAGCTCCTTGTTGACTGTGGCATTCTTTTCGAGCATTTCCCAGTGCACCAAGAGGACCCTTAAAAACTGGCTCAACAACTTCTTTGATACCAGACTAGGCGATTTTTGCCGGAACGGCATCAACAAATGGGTCGAGAGGTGGGAAGAGATTGTAAACACAGCAACGGCGAATATATAATTTATTAACTTATTTATATAATTATCGTTTTTCGTTTATATAAAAGTCCTTGGTAAAAACGCTACAAACTTATTCCCCAACCTAATGTATATAATTGAGACAGCGGTTACATCATTTAAGAAGTAGGGAATTAGTAATGCATCGGACCGTACAACGGACAATTTATTCTGTATATATTTCGTATATTTACAGCAAATTTCTTATAATGATCAGTAATAAAGTTTGATCATTATAATAAATTTGCAGCATAAATACAAAAATTAATTATTTAAATATTTATTAATTATTTAAAAAAATGGAGTGCGTCTCATACGTTGGCAAATGCGATAAATGTATGTATGATAAATGTGTATATATATATACATGCATATATATATATATATATATATATATATATATATATATATGTATATATATATATATATATATATATATATATATATAACGTTTGACAAAAGAGCTACTCTTCTCTGAAAATAAAATTTATTCTCTGTTGTATTCCCAGTTATGTTAATGATTTTTTTTAATTTTGTAGATATTTGTGACTGGAGAACATGTGTTCACGGCCAGTGTGAAAAATATGGCATAAACTATGTGTGCAGTTACAGTAATTTAAATTAATAGTTATCCTAAAACTAAATTTCAGAATTTTAATTGTGCTTATTAAAAAGCATTTATTAAGATCCTTTAAAAATTTAAAAGAATTATATATATATATATATATATATATATATATATATATATATATATATATATATATATATATATATATATTATTAATAGGTGCAATAATGGTTACACTGGTATAAAATGTGATACCAAAGAATTTTTCTTAACCAGTATGTATTTATTTTATTACATTGAAAGTCATTTTTAATAATAAGTGTATTAATAATACTTTTGAGTTACTCGGTGTAATATAGTCAATTAATTACAAATGTTTTTTTGTTATTTATTCTTTCATTACTGAGTTTCCAGATTAATGGATCAAAAGCTATTCCTGATTTTCCTAAAAGTGCACGTGTCGCACTTTTTCTCCTTTCTACAAGCCTGGATTGTTTTCAGGCGTATTTATATTGGTTCAAACTTTAGAGTTCTCCCTTGTGTCCTTTGTGTAATCAAGATCAAATTTTTTACGCTGACCATTTTAATTCATGCCCTGCACTTCTATTTTTAATATTTCAGAAGTATTGGAAGATCAGAGAACTAATGGCGTCATAGCCAATTGTTTGGGCATTTATGGTAAATAATTAAATATTATTTTTTTATATTATTAAAAGAATTAAGCCCTATCTTATTTTCCTTCATTAACATTTTTTCAGCCTTGTTTGTAACAGGATTTAGCCTTGTTTGTAACAAGAAATATTCTTGATCAATGGATCAATTGATCAAGAATATTCCTTGTTAAAAACAAGACTAAATAAAAATTTCTAAATTAAAACATGTAACAAAGTAACATTTCAACACCTGTAATTGGAATTATCCGATAAATTTCCTGAATAAAATTACCATTTTCTAATTTTTAAAAATATCTAAAATAAAAATGAAATATTTAACTTGAAATTATTTTTTATTCTCGACCTGCAGATAATTCAAAATAATTCCATCCTTGTGTGTGACTTAAAGTAATTCCAGAAATTCCTCAAAGTAATCAAAACAGACTTTTACTTCCTTGGGAACATTAATTATGCTGACATAATCATTCCTTTACGGATAAGGTGTGTAAAAGTGACAGTTATACTTCAATAGAATCAGCCAAATTTAAATTTTAATTTCATTGGTATGGCCAGAAATATGTATTTTTAACAAGATTTTTGAAATTTTTTTCTCTAGTTTTGCAAATAATATTTATTGTTTTATAACATAAGAATAAATTTTTTTATTTCCAATTTTCTTAGCTTCTTAGGAGAATTTTATAAAAATGTAAATGGTTTAATATTTTTCATATTATTAACACGTAGATACAGTTACTGTATTTTGAAAATACATACATTTTTTCCAGACTTTAAAAACACAATTCTCTAATTTTTCTGTTTAATAATTTGCTTAATTAATGTATCTGTTTTGTAAGAAGTGTCTGGAATACTGATTCTTTAAATCGCAATTATGTGGAATACTCAAGGATGTAAAGCATAGTAATTTTTTCATGTAATTATGAAATAAATAATTAAATCATATCAAACCATTAGTATTTTCTAATCTGTGCTCTTCGCATTTTATTTATGACTTATTATTTTTTTTTTAAAGGAAATTATATTACACGTCATGATTTCATTTTTATTTTTGTTTATCATTTTGCTTATAATTGTTTATCACCTTTATTTTAGCTATCTCCATGACAACCGCTGTAAGGTAAGACCAAGGCTTCGTACTTATAATAATGAGCGCCGCTTTACACAGATTGCCCCTGATACAATAAAAGTCAACTTCATGAGCACATAATCCCAAAGTAGTAAAAATTACCGGAGAATCGGTATTAAAAAAGAAAGATTAATTGTGAACCTGATACAATATTGCAATGAATGAAAAAGCTAGTTAATTATAGGGTAAACAAGAAAGTTCTTGCCGTTTTAATGTTGCCATTAAATGAAGTGAGAATAAGTATGCAAATTAGTGTATAATATAGTTGAGACATAAGTCATCAGTGGGGTAGTGAAGGGGGGGGGGCAAGGGGGTCTAACATTCCCCGGGCGCCGCTTTGAGAGGGGCACCAAATAGTAGTTACGAAAATTCAGAAAAATTTTATTTATTTTTAATTGAAATATCAATTTTAATCGGAGAAATATATTTTAAATTTAATAATTATTTTCTCCTGTTGAAGAGCTTGCATAAATGTGAAACTGTTCCTATTTTTATATTTCCTTATTAATAAGTTAGTATAGTTTAGTTCGTAATAAAAAGTGTGTTCTTTTAATAACGCGTTTTCCATTATCATTGCTCACGATTTTTTATACTTTGCTCAAGATTTGTGGTCCCTTATCATTATTTTGTATGGTAAATCTTGTACATGTAATGATGGAAATATGTTAAATTTTTTTCTGATAAAAATTTTGAAATATATATTATATTGGTTAGCTTCTTTTTTATGCATTTGATGTGTTTTTAGTTTCAACTTATTTACCAAATAATATGTGTTGATGTTATATCTCTTGATTTACGAATCAATAATTTAGGGAGATACCAAAAAGGTAAGCTCATGATCTAACCTGTAACTGATTTGACGTAATGTGTTAATGCAGCAAGATTCACCAGGTTCCTTAGAATTCTAATTTTTTACAAGTTGTCTAAATCAAGTTGCATACCTATGAAAAATCGTAACATTAATTAAGCAAATAAATCTTTTCTGCTAAAAATACAAGAAAACCAGATATCTAATGAATATTGCATCGACTGACAAATACATTATTAGAAACTCGCATGATGTTATTTATCATTTGGGAATTCAAATAACATTGTAGAAATTTTAATGTTCTAAAATATTATTTGACTTGATATTAATTTTTTATAGTTGTAATAAAACATTTTATTTAATAAGCAATATTTTCTCTTATAAATAAAAAATGTTAAGTTTTAATCTCATTTCGGCAAAAATAAAAATAAAAATCACTCTCTAAAAACGAAATTTTATAAAACTGAAATTTTATTAATAAAAACTTGTCAAACTACAATTAAAACACAAGTGAAAAATTTTCTATAAAGGTTCTTAAAATTTTCATTTTTTAATAATCAATGACAAAGGTATAAAACCTACAAAAAATTTCATTTCAAATAAAATAATGGCTGTGTGTAAAGTATTTCATTTCTCAATTCTTAATAATTTACTTTCATAATACAATTATTATTATAAATATATAAGTTACGCCATATTCTAATCATTAAAATTTTGAATAGACAACAATTATTTGATAATGGAATTATAGTACCAAAAATTTTGTCAAGTAAATAAACTATATCTAGGAGTTTATTCTTTTGCGAAGCTCCTAAATTATAAGTTCCTTATACTAGCAAGGCTGTGCTCAATAAAATCCGAGAATACTATAATAGGTATTTAAATATATTATTATATATATTCGCGACATAGCTTAGGACTTCAGTCAAGCTAAATCTGGATGATATAGTGAATCTGTAGAAAACTTCATTTTAAAGAATAATACTGATATTATAAATAATTAATGTTGCATAAAAAATTCTAAGGATTTTGATTATAAATTTTTTACTTGCTGATTAAATTAACTTCACTTAAGCCCCGTCCTTATCAAATAAAAAAGGGACCCAAGAAGGATGAAAAAAACTAAAAATGTTAAAAGGATCAAATTACTAGAAGATATTGATTTTTATATCCATTTTATTTACTAAAAATAATTAAATGTATCAGAAAAATAAGGAATATAAAACGTAACTGAAAGATGTTATTGAGGCTTAAGACTTCTGGGAGAAATTCTTGTACATCTTTCCAGAGAAAAGCTCTGTATTTACCTCAGGCTTAGTTGTAACCTCTTAGTCTACTGTCGCGTTATACTCGTGAAAAAATTCGCGTTGAAATGTATTTCTCAGTAGCGGTCCTCTTTGTCCAAAAATGTTTGTGTTCAACGACAGACTGACCCTTACAGAAGATAATTTTTTTCAAGATAGCACTGCAATATCCAATCAAGAGAATTGTGCTCCTGGAATCGAAATACGATACAACGCTGGAAATAGAAAAGTAACTACCTCCAAATGCTAGAAAAATTCATAATTTCCTTTTATATTAACTGTTTACCCGGTTAGAATATCATCATTTCACAATCACAAATTTTCGTCTTTAGTGTTATTTCGTTAAAACCTTCGTTGGAAATGCTGACTTCTGAGTAAATTTTATATATTTTCTGTCTCTTTACAACTTATTTTTTACACTTTGCTTATTTAGCAGATTTTTAAGCCATTACGAATATTTATCAACAAACATGAAATTTAAAATAAAATTGATTATTTAAAATTATTTATTAATAATCAATTTGATTTCCAAATCAAATAATGAATTTGAAATCAAAATATTTAAAATTTAAATATTTTCAAAAATAGTTTTTATCTGACTTGTAATTCTGTTACCTTTATATTAATACATTATGTTGAAAAATTCTTTTTTGGAAAGTTAAAAGATCTAATGTATCAAATATTTTTTATATGTACACTTAAAATGTTTCTTCATAATTAATCTTTAACTAACTTTATATTTCAGTTTATATAATGAATGCATGGTTAGCTTAGAAATCATTTTAAAGGAATATAATGAAAGGTAAAATTATTATGCTTTGTAAAAAGCTACAGATTAGTAATATTTTTGAGTGTTATAAAATGATTCAGAATAAAATAAGTTCTTTTTTTAATATGAATTAGCTCTCATTATAATTAAAAAATATATTTTAAAGTCATAAGAAAGTTTTATTAAACATATTAAAAATAAATTGAAACTTTTCAGAGAGAAATGTTTTCAGAGTAAAATCATAAGATAGTGTGACGGTATAAGTGACTGATCCGGCAATTATGTATAATAACAAAATGATTATACATAATCCCCACTAAACACGGTAAATGTGATAATTTAATGAAATATATGGACAACCCTGTAAATATATGTATAATCCCCAATACGTGATGGGAAATGTCATAAATTTCGATTACTTTGTAGAAAAATGATATTTAAATTTCTTAGAATACGTTTTTTAAGCTATATTAAATAATTCGTCCAGAGGAGTTTGAAAAACATCATCATGACTTTGATAATTAACTGAGAGATTGAGAAAAACATCATGAGTAAAACCTACAAAATCTCTTAGTTTAAGAACTTAAATAACTGTGATATATTTGTACGTTCATTTCAGTAGATATTATAAGACCGATATATTAGATAATAGTGTAAGTTATATTATATCTGACGTAAAAGTTATTCAAAAAATACAAAATGATCACACTTTGATTTACTTAAAGTAAATTAAAGTCTAGATTGTTATTTCAGTAAATAATAAATTTTTATTTATACAATACAGAACTTTAAATTGAATATTAACTAGATCTTATAGATAACTTTTAATTTTTGTTATTTAAAAGATCTGGAAAAAGAAAACAATTTAGATTATTAGAATTTATAAAAACACTTCCATGTCAAAACAAATAAAACTATAAAAATAATTTATTTATATTTGATTTAAATTTATTTAATTACATACATTAGACTGCTATAACATTTAGAATTACATTTTGCCAGATTTTTTACATTTGGATTTATCAAATTTGCACTCGAAACAATTTGTCTCGAAACACATGGTTAACATCATTGAATTTCAGAAAAATGATTTTCTTAATAATCTTTGACTAATTCTTAAATTTCCGTAAGTTTGATTTCTACTGATGTATTTCCGAATCCTATTCTAGTTAAGATATTTTTTACTAGATTTTTATCTCAAATTTAAAAGAACAACCTGAGCCTTTAAAAGTATCTATATTCAAGATTATTTTAAAGTAGATACTTTGTGCTGTTGTTATTCGCATTATACTCTATTTAGATGTTCATTCTATATATTACATTACTTTTTTGTCAATAATAAATTACATAACAAATAAATAGTAAGGCAAAAAAGTTAACTGGAGTTATCCGTTATGAACATTGTTTCTAATATAACTAAATTTACATTCTTCATTTATTAATAATAATCGCCGACCAACTTGTCTAGTGGTCAGCGTGCCTGACTGTGGATAAGGAGATCCTGGGTTCGAATCCCAGTTCGGGAATGGATGTACTTTCTCTCTCTATATATATCCTGTCTTTGTCCTTTCCTTGTATGAATGAGGTGTGAATGGCTGCCTACCCTATAAACAAGGTACCTATGGCATGTGTGTAGAGCAAAGTCATACTTCATGGTGCTCTGATTAAAAAGAAAGATGCTCCCAGTTGACTTAAATTCGCATAGCCAAAGGCATAGCGAGCTTGGCTTGTCCAAGTGTCATTAGTAACAACAACAACATATTACTTTTTATTTTAGATGGGACGCCAAAATGGTATGGCACCCGAGTGCCAATTGTGCTCACTACGCCATTGTCAGTCAGTCGAGAGTAGGAATATCAGCCGTTGTAAAAGTTGGTCCACCGGCACTTATTATTCAATCGTGAGAAATGGATGTGTCAAGGGAGCTCGTTCGGTGTTGTTTGCCTAACGATATCAGATTGTGATTATCAACTGCTGCATCAAGTAGAAGAATACGTCAAGCGTTTCGGAATAGTGCTGTGATTGAACATTATCGGTAATGGTTTCGGATTCAGGTAGGGAGATTTGTACCTCCGTGATGAAGCTGGTGTCCAGTGGACTCAGTGGTTCACTATGAGCTGCTACCAACAAGCCAACCGGTCGCTGCGGACCTGTACTTTCAGCAATTGGAACGTATGCAACAGGCATCGCAACAGAAGGAGCCAGCACTGGTTAATCGGATGAGTGTATAGTTTTTGTCTGATAATGCAAAGCCGCATGTTGTCACGTGGGTAGCCAGGAATACCATACAGCGACTTGGTTGGGAGACTTTGTGCCATCCTCTTACTCACCTATCCTTATACCATCAGATTACCATCTAATATAAATATAACTGAAATCAATATAATTGATATCACTTATATTTATATTAGAGAGAGGTATCAGAGTAATATAAATTGGTATCAGTTATATTTATATTAAGAAGCTAAATCATTTTGATTCACACAAACAAATATTGTATTAATAATGTTTAATAATACGCAACATACCTTTTCCATTAAAAGTAGAAAATTTATAATAAAAGATTTTAAAATGTTAAACATATACATCTATAACAAGACAATCTAATTTCTATCCTTAAAAAAGCACTAAACATGTGCAAAATAATAATAATAGTATCATTTTTTAACATTTATAACCCTGAATGAAATGGTGATTGGTTAACGAACATAATCCGTTGTTATGTTCGTTAACCAATCATGGATTTACTAGAGATTGTTTTTGTGAAATCGATTAATTCGTTCTGAAGACACTAAAAATTATATTAAAAAATGATGTATTATTTCTTAGTAAGTTTACTAAAAAAAGTAATGCAGATGTATAATCTTGCATATTAATCAGTCCTTTTCATTTTTTGTTTTGGGGGCCTTAAAGAACGTGTCCAATGTCGACTTCTTTTCTTTCTTTTCTCAAACTTTCTGGAAATGATTAATAGCATTGTTGTTGTAAAGATTCCTAACCTTACTAATAACAGTTGGGTTTGGGTAACAGTCTAAGACCATTGCTCTGACGTCCTCCCACTTCTTCAACGAATGAACAAGGGGTGTGTGCTCAAAATGAAATCAATTTCTGTTTTGAATGAAATTAAAACGAAACTGATGGTCTACTTTGGCTATAAATATTTTATTGGAAAAAAGTTTTTTTTGGGGGGAGGGTAGAACTTTTAAAGTTTAATAGGCAAGCAACATAATTCAAGAGACATGAAAAATGATTTTTGGTCCGTTGGGTTTGGCAACCCTGCACATCATGCTCCGAAAGCCTAGAAGTGCTCGTTAGAATTGTTTTAGTTCGTTATCCGAATATGTGTTCGTTTTCTGAACACAAAAATCGTGAAAGTGTTCGCTGTTTGATTAGCTCACTGTCCGATCTGCTCCTTAATCGATCACTCACTGTACAGAACAACTCTTATTTGAAGCACAATTACTAATGACAAAAGTTTACAAGATGAAATCAATTTCTGTTTCTGTGCAACTTAGAAGTATGTTAAAGTTTTCACAAAACAAATAATAACAAACTTTAATTTGATGAATAACATGAAAGTTTGTTAATATTTGTTTCAGTATCCAATAAAACATCTTGGACAACTGATGTTTTTTGAGTCAATAGTCTGTTATATAAAGTTCATTGTCTTTTAATTTGAAAAATTTTCCCTAAATAAAATATTAAAGATCTTACCATTCTGGATCCCTCATTCTTTTTTAGTCCTTGTGAGTAGATCCGTAAATAACACTTAGGGTTGTTCCGAGCATAATTATCGTCATCACTGTTGGCACTACCGATATAATTGTCTTCATCCGAATCCGGTTCTTTAATTCAAGGTTAATATATGATTCAAGATTAATATGAGCTGTGTTGTTACATAGAAGTGGCCTTATCTTTTTTATCTTTTCCAGCTGAGTCACACGGTGGATGCCGTTCGGCAACACCTCGCTAACAAAATAAGGAAGCTTCGATATTTGTGTTGCGTCTTCGTAGGCTGGCCTGCAGAGTGTGGAGGTATTTTTATCCCGACAATCTTTCCTCGTTCAAATGCCACAGGTTCACCATCTCTTCTGATCACAAAACTGCTTCATGTTTTGTTGACTTTCTTCCATTTATTTTTCAGGTTCTTCTTCTTGCAATATAGATGAATCTTTCTAGATAGATGAGCTTCTTCATCTTCAAACTTTCTCAAAATTCCGTCATTGAATCGTGGAGCATAAATATGGAGCATTTCAAATAGTGTCTTGTTTGTTGATTTGTTCACAAAATTGTTCAAGTTTCTCCCAAATTCATGTGTTTTAGCATCCCAATCTTTATGGTCTTTCATACCAGTTGTTATGGTGGACAATCTGTTAACACTTTCAACCATTTTATTTGCGTTTGGTCATTTGGTACAATTGAGTGTATTATGAATTCCATTTTCAATTCAATATTGTTGAAACTGAGGCAGAGTGAAACAAATTCCTTGATCTTTTATTATTTCCTCAGTTTGACCATAAGTATTTACAAAATTATACAGATTTAAAATTACAGAGTCACTGACGTACTTTTCACCAAAGTCAATAAGACAAATCCTATGAAATTATCGATTATGACATATAGTCCCTGGTTATCTTTAGGACTCTAAATAAAAGGTTCTAAGTGATCCACGTGTATAATTGCAAAAGGTTTATGACCTGCTTTAATTGGATTTAATAAATCATTCTGTTTTCCTGCTGGCGTTTTGTTTATTAAACATTCAAAATACTTTGAAATGTTCCTCCACACATAACGCTTTATAAAAAGAAACCAATACAACTCCTTTATCTTATTTACAGTTCCGTCAGCAGAAAAATGTTCCCTATGATCATGGAATTTAATTACTATATTTTTCTCAAATTTTTTGGAATAACATTGGAGAAAATTTTCTTTTCAGTTTTTATTCAGGCATCTTTAAGAATTTGATTTCTTATAAGCTGTTTTTCTTCTTTTATTCTATCTAATTTTTTTTAAATATTCAATTTTTGTATTTCTGGATCAGCTTGTTGCATCATCAATTATTGCTCATCTTCACTCCAAATCAAACAAACTTTTAATTTATCCTCGATGAGGGATGTTAATGTGTTTTTTGATTCCCAAATGGAACTCTGCTCATTCCATCTATATGAATTATTTTCTTTCCAAGTCTATGTTTTACATCAAAATCGAATTTTTGAATTAAAGCGCACCATCCTGCCGTCTGAAGATTGTTTACTTTGAATTCGTGTACATGAATGCATGACAATCTATTATTATTTTGAATTTTAGGCTTAATAAATACTGTCCTAACTTTTCGAGAGTCCACACAAGGGCCATCAATTCGAGCTTGCTAGAATGACACTTCTTTTCAATTTCAGTTGTCTTTTTGCTGACACAATAGACCAAACGCCATTCATTCATAGTGTTGTAGAATTATACTTGCTAAACCGCTAGAAGTTCCATCGCAATATTCTTCTGTTTTACCTTGAAGATCATAATGAGCTAATGCAGGTTGGTGTGTAGGGCTATTTTTCAGTAATCGAAAGGATTGTTCTTACTTTTCTTCCCACTTGAATGATTCATTCTTTTGCAAAAGTCGTGTTAGAGGTCCTGGAAATTTCCGCAAATAGTCAGTTAAACTTAAAAACCCATGAATGTCATGAATATTGTAAGCAGTTGGAAATTCTTTTATTGATATAATTTTTCTCGCGTCCCTAGTTTTATTTTCCTTCTGGATTAACAATAAATTTTAAAAGGTCTACTTTTTTACCGAATTTCCATTTTGGCAATGCCGGATGATGGTTGTATCTTTAGCGTTCATGAATCTTAGACTCTTGGTCCTGGGTTCGAATCCCGGTTCGGATATAGATGTCTCTGTGTTTCTTTGTCCTTTCTTTTGAGATGATGAATGAACGTGGTCTTCCCTATTGGAGGATTTGTGGTGGAGTAACGTGAGTTGGGCTCCGCGACTTGGTTCACAGGTGTTCGCCTGACGATAAATGAATAGCATTTTCCGGCCTTCTTGAGGTGAAAGGCTAATCATTCAGTGCCCACCTTTATTTAAAAAATTTTTTTGGGGTAAATTTAATTTCAAGTTAGCAGACCTCACAAAGACCTCTTTTATTAGTTGAACCATATCAGTGCAATTCTTAGCTGGTATCAAAATCTCATCTAAATAATACGAAACTTTCTTATTTAACAATAGTCCCAATATTTGATACATAAATCTCTGAAGCTCTGAAGGTGCCACACCAAAAATCACAATTTCAAACTGATCTGTTTTATTTTGGGTAATAAGAAGAGTTTTTAACTTAGCTTCTTCTGTAAATAATATTAGAAGATAACCATGAGCTAAATCTAATGTCTTCAAAATATTACTTTCACCAAAACACTCTAATAAATCATCAATTCTAGGCAAGGGGGATTTATATGTAATTGCCTGATTATATTTAATTTTCTGTAATCTACAAGAAGTCTATCGTTTACGAACCAATTCTACAGGGCAGACATAAGTATGTTTGCCAGATGTTCCGGTTTTCAGACAAAATCCCAGTGTTCCAACCGGTTTACTTTATGTTTCGATAAAAATGAAACGAAAATAATTAACTGTGATGTATTGTTTACAATAATGTCATTTATTTCTGTGTACTGTGTAAAAGGAAAGCCATAAAAGAGTGATAGTCTGCTAATAAATAACCTTGTCATCGTATTGTCTTGTCTCGTGGGCATGCGCGAAGTTGTGTTTGCAGTCAAATTGGGAACAGTAAAAGTAAGAAGAGACTACCAAAAATATGATTATTTCAAGTGAAGGAAAATGGCTCACGTTGTTTGATTACTTCAAGGATAATCACATAGCATTTAATCAAAATTGTTGAGTATGACTTTTGCTTTCTTGGACCATCTGCACCAGCAGAGAGAATTTTTTTCTCTGAACAAGACATGAATTTATGGTAAAGACTTATGGTATGGACTTATGATGATATTTGATGATGGTTAACGTATTAGCTCGTGAAGGTTTCTACAAGATTAAAACCAAAAAAATACTTTCTAAAAAACTTCAGGACAATAATAAATAATACATGTAAAATATTGCTCAAAAATTTTTATTCTTCATTCACAGTGAATGAGGAAGTGAACTGTGAATGAAGAAGAAACACTGTGAATGAGGAAGTGTTTCTTCTTGCTTAATTCATTCACAAATAGCGTCTAGGAAATAAAATACTTAAATTTTTAATTTGTCATACATTGTATTACCCCTTGTTTAGGTTTTTAATCAGTAATCCTTTATTCATAGCAGATAAACTACTCTATAAAACACTTTAAAAACTCACCAAGGATGTGTGCCCTTAACGTGACACTGGGTGGGGGGGGGCCCGTAGTCTGGTGTGCCGTATGAACATTTCAGAAATCTGTCTGGCCTAGGCTTAAGGTGCTCTTCTTTCAGAAACTATTATTTCCATGCTTTTACAATAATCTTAGTTCATATCAGCTGCATTTGTTGTATAGGGGAGTAAACAAACTGACTTACTTCCTGGAACTTTATTTCCATATTAGTTAATGTTCTACCCAATTCACTTATATTCAATACAAAAAACAATCCCTATCATCATTAATTAAAAATGTTATGACTTCCAACTCTCCTTATAATAAGAAATAATTTCATCAAATATCATCTATTTTAATCGCACATTTATGTGTATTTACATGTGTAAACTTACTGTAACTTCAGTTGCTTTGCAAAAATTATTAAATGGAAGAATATATTCAGAGTTTAAATCTCAATCCTGTGATAATTCGATTACCTTACTCAGACATAGATTTTATTTTAGCTTTAATGTCATGTAAACCGTTATCCATAATTGGAATTATCTTTGTATCGTTTTTAATTTCAAAAACAAAATCGAGATTTTTTCCTGTATTAATGCAATCGTTTTTCCCATCTTCTGTTTTCTTCTGAATACAATTTACATTTTTTCTATCATAAGTTGTCCTTCTGCTTTGAGCTTTATTTGTTGATGCTTCGATTCGACTTCCGCTTCAGAAAACGGTATACTATTCAAATACCAGCTGTTCAATTTGGGCTCGATTTCTGTTTCGTCTAGAGATTTCTCTCATCAGTTAGGTCCACCGCCATAGTATTGTCATTTACAAACGATAAATACTTCAAATGCTGTGCTAACGCAGTTGATTTTTAATTCCAGATGACTCTTTAAGAGTGAAAACAGATGTTGCAGTAGAGCCAAATCCAAGCAATTCTCTCATGAACGAAATTATATTTTTTAATTGGTTCAAAATCCATTTTAATCGTTTGCCCCGGTCTAATTAGTCCTCGTCGGAAAAAGATGACCGTTAAAAGACAAACAAACAATCTTAGAATTATATGTTTTTGTGTGTTTATTTCATAAAAACTTTTAAAGGGGAAATGTTTTCAACGTTCACCGTCACACTGTTTTTAACTTTGTTTTTCGAACAATGCCGTTGGGTATGCCTATTCTCACCACATTCTCTACACAATAAGCTTTACCTTTCTTTTGGACAGTCTTTAGAAATATGACCATATTCATTACAACTAAAATATTTAAAGAAATTATCACTGCGAGAATTAAGATTCGAGTTTCATTTTTCTTTCGAATAAAAACGCTCTTATTCTGGGAAAATCTTTTAAATTTCGGTTTTCTCTTAATTTGTTTTTTAATTATTTTTTTATAACAGAGATCATTAACTTTGCATGCATAAGTATCTAATAAGTTATTTTCTCAATAAATATAGCGTTCTTGTTTTCAACTCAATAATACTTTTCATTATTGTTGTTGTTACTGTTATCTTGTGCCAGCTAGGCTGTTAATATGGAGAGCGCAGCTCCAATTTATCACTACACACTGAACTTTAATTTCCCATAATTTCTCAGTACATATATGCCATAGGCTCCCATTTATAGGATAGGCAACCATTCACACAACCCATTCATACAAAGAAAAGACAAAGATAGGAGAGAGAGAAAGTACATCCATACCCGAACTGGGATTCAAACCCATGACCTCCCTATTAACAGTTAGGCACACTGACCACTAGATAAGGTGTATGGCTTGTGATTTTATATTATATGTACTTATATACAACTTTTAAGATATATAAAATATTTATACAATTCAAAAATTTGCTTCAAATTAATTACAGATTTTAGTAGAGATTATAATCGTTACTAAAATCTGCTAAAATAATTGTGAGGAGATAATAAATATCATGGTTTAATCGAAATTTTATATAGTCAATAATAAACTACATAAATAAATAGTAAGGCAAATAAATAAATAAAAAGGTTAACCGGAGGTATCCGTTATGTACAATGTTTCCAATATAACTAAATTTACATTCTTCATTTATTAATAATAATCGCCGACCAACTTGTCTAGTGGTCAGCGTGACTGACTACGGATAAAGAGGTCCTGGGTTGAAATCCCGGTTCGGGCATGAATGTACTTTCTCTCTCTCTCTCTACCTATCTATCCTGTCTTTGTCCTTTCCCTGTATGAATGAGGTGTGAAAGGTTGCCTACCCTAAAAACGGTTCCCTAGGCATGTGTGTACTGAGGAAGTCGGACTCCACACCAAAATATGGTTCAGTTGGAAAAGTGGAGCAGCGCACCCCTTATTGCCAGCCTAACTGGCACATGACAATGAATGAATGATTTAATAATAATCACACTTTAATTCAAGGAAAATAAGGTGCTTAAGTTATTTTTTGATACATTGCAATATCTGAAAAATAAACAATATGAGTTTTCAAGTTAGGGCCAAATTAAAAAGATACTTTAGATATAAGCAATTCATTAAGGCAACTATGACCATATTATGTATTTATTTAATAATATATGTTTATTTTTATTTATAAGCTCTAAAATATTTTAGCTGTCAACTATAAATTTTTAATCATAAGTTACTAAATTAAATTGTTAAGATACTGGTAATTGTTTTGCATTCCAAAAACTGTCAGCGGTCTATGGACATTTTTTGGTTCGTAGGGATTATATGGTTCAAATACTATTACTTCAATGTTATTTATTTTGCATACATTATTATGGAAATTGAAGGTCAAAAATATTTTGTAAAGGGTGATAGTAGTCATCCCCGAGTTCGTTCTAATATGCAAATTTCTAAAAAAATATTGTGGGTTAGAAACAGTCTTATAGAAGTTTGTTTTGTTGAGCTTCCAATATTTCTGATTTTGTGGTCCGTGTCCTAATGACTCAACATTTCTTGCGGGATAAAAAAGAATCCCCTCCTTATCGCATCTGGGATCTGACAAAGAGGAAGATCTGACAGTTTTAAAAAACAACTGTCAGATCTGCCTCTTTGTCCCTTGAAATAAAATCCCTTGCAGGACTTAACTCCAATAAATAAACTGTACCTTTCTATAACAAGATCTCAATATATATTGTGTTTGATGACCTCTTTTCCTACTGTTTACTTTTAAAATTTAAGTAAAATTCCGAAAATTATATTTGCTACTGGACTGAAAGTACTTCTGACCATTTCATCTAAACTTATGTTACATTTATAAAAGAAAAAACTAATTTTGAAGTGTATTACAAAGAATAATAATAACATTAAAATTTTAATATATTTTAAAAATAAAATCCCTTGCAACACCCATCTTCAATCCATGAACTGTACCTTTCTATAACGAAGCCCTCCGCCATTTTGCTGCCATTATCACTTAAAGACCTCAATATACGTTGTCACTGATGACCTTTTTTACTGCTGTTTACGTTTAAAATTTAAATAAAATTCGGGAAATCATATTTGCTGCTGGACTGAAAGTATTTCTGACCATTTTATCTAAACACATGTTACATTTATTAAAGAAAAAACTAATATTGAAGTGTATTACAAAAAATAATAATTACATAATAAATTTAATATATTTAAGAAATAAAATCCCTTGCAACAAATAACTTCAATCCATAAACTGTACCTTTCTATAACGAAGCCCTCCCCCATTTTTCTGCCACTATCACTTAAAGATCTCAATATATGTTGTCACTGATGACCTTTTTTACTGCTGTTTACTTTTAAAATTTAATGAAAATTCGGGAAATTATATTTGCAGCTGGACTGAAAGTACTTCTGATCATTTTATGTAATTTTATGTTACATTTATTAAAGAAAAAATTAATATTGAACTTTATTACAAAAATTAATAGTTACAATAAAAATTTAATATATTTTAAAAATAAAATCCTTTGCAAAATTCAACTTCAATCCATAAACTGTACCTTTCTGTAATGAAGCCCTCCGCCATTTTGCTGCCACTATCATTTAAAGATCTCAATATCTGTTGTCACTGATGACCTCTTTTACTGCTGTTTACTTTTAAAATCTAATGAAAATTCGGAAAAATATATTTACTGCTGGACTAAAAGTACTTCTGACCATTTTATCTACACTTATGTGACATTTATTAAAGAAAAAACTAAAATTGAAGTGTATTACAAAAATATTAAGTACATTAAATATTAAATATATTTTTATAAAAAAAGAAATCCCTTGCAACACCCAACTTCAATCCATAAAATGTATCTTTCTATAACAAAGTCGTCCTCCATTTTGCTGCCACTATCATTGAAATATCTCAATATATGTTGTCACCGATGACCTCTTTTACTGCTGTTTACTTTTAAAATTTAAGTAAAATTTGGTAAATTATATTTACTGCTGTACTGAAAGTATTTCTGACTATTTCATTTAAACTTATGTTACATTTTTTAAAGAAAAAACTAATTTTGAAAAGTGTATTGCAAAAAATAATAATAACATTAAAAATTTAATATATTTTAAAAATAAAATATCTAGCAACACCCAACTTCAATCCATATACTGTACCTTTTTATAATGAAGCCCTACGCAATTTTGCTGCCACTATCACTCAAAGATCTCAATATATGTTGTCACTGATGACCTCTTTTACTGCTCTTTACTTTTAAAATTTAAGTAAAATTTGGGAAATAATATTTGCTGCTGGACTAAAAGTACTTCTGACCATTTCATCTAAACTTATGTTACGTTTATTAAAGATAAAACTAATATTGAAGTGTATTACTTGAAATAATAATTATATTAAAATTTTAATATATTTTACAAACAAAAACAATTTTAGGACCCAACTTCAGTCCTTAAACTGTACCTTTCTATAACGAAGCCCACCACAATTTTGCTGCCACTATCACTTTCAGATCTCAATATGTGTTGTCACTGATGACCTCTTTTTCTGCTGTTTACTTTCAACATTTAAGTAAAATTCGTTAAATTATATTTGCTGCTGGACTGAAAGTACTTCTGACCATTTTATCTAAACATATGTTACATTTAGAAAAGAAAAAACTGATCATGAAGTGTATTACAAAAAATAATAATTACATTAAAAATTTTATAGATTTTAAAATAAAAATCCCTTGCAGCATCCAACTTCAGTCCTTAAACTGTACCTTTCTATAACGAAGCCCACCACAATATTGCTGCCACTATCACTTAAAGATCTCAGTATATGTTGTCACTGATGACCTCTTTTACTGCTGTTTACTTTTAAAATTTAAGTTAAATTCAGAAATATATTTGCTGCTGCACTGAAAGTACTTCTAACCCTTTTATCTAATTTTATGTTACATTTATTAAAGAAAAAGCTAATATCAAAGTGTATTACAAAAAATTATAATTAAATTAAAAATTTAATTTATTTTAAAAATAAAATCCCTCGCAACACTCAACTTCAATCCATAAACTGTACCTTTTTATAATGAAGCCCTCCGCCATTTTGCTGCCTCTATTACTTAATGTTGTCACTGATGTCCTCTTTTACTGCTGCTTACTTTTAAAATTTAAGTTAAATTCAGAAATATATTTGCTGCTGGACTGAAAGTACTTCTAACCCTTTTATCTAATTTTATGTTACATTTATTAAAGAAAAAACTAATATTGAAGTGTATTACAAAAAATAATAATTAAATTAAATATTTAATTTATTTTAAAAATAACATCTCTTGCAGGACCCTACTTCAATCCATAAATCCTACCTTTCTATAACGAAGCCGTCCGCCATTTTGCTGCCTCTATTACTCAAAGATCTCAATATATGTTGTCACTCATGACCTCTTTTACTAGTTTTTACTATTAAAATTTAATGAAAATTCGGAAAAATATATTTACTGCTGGACTGAATGTACTTCTGACCATTTTATCTAAACTTATGTTACATTAATTAAAGAAAAAACTAATATTGAAGTGTATTACAAAACATAATAATTAAATTAAGAATTTAATATATTTTAAAAATAAAATCCCTTGCAACACCCATTTTCAATCCATAATTTGTACCTTTCTATAACGAAGCCCACCGCTATTTTGCTGCCACTATCACTGAAAGATCTTAATATATATTGTCACTGATGACCTCTTTTACTGCTGTTTAATTTTAAAATTTAAGTAAAATTCGGAAAATCATATTTGCTGTTGGACTGAAAGTTCTTCTGACCATGTCATCTAAACTTATGTTACATTTAATAAAGAAAAAACTAATATTGAAGTGTATTACAAAAGATAATAATAACATTAATAATTTAATATATATAAAAAATAAAATCCCTTGCAACACCCAACTTCAATCCATAAATTGAACCTTTCTATAACGAAGCCCTCCGCCATTTTGCTGCCACTATCACTTAAAGATCTCAATATATGTTGTCACTGATGACCTCTTTTACTGCTGTTTACCTTTAAAATTTAATTAAAATTCAGAAAACTATATTTGCTGCTGGACTGAAATTACTTCTAACCCTTTTATCAAATTTTATGTTACATTTATTAAAGAAAAAACTAATATTGAAGTGTATTACAAAAAATAATAATTACAATAAAAATTTAATATATTTTAAAAATAAAATCCCTTGCAGGACCAACTTCAGTCCATAAACTGTACCTTTCTATAACGAGGCCCTCCGCCATTTTGCAGCCACTATCACTTGGCGCAGCCTGTCCGTTTTTGGACCTTGCGCCATAAAACCAAACCAACCAACCAACTATCACTTAAACATCTCAAGAATATTGTCACTGATGACTTCTTTTACTATTGTTTACTTTTAAAATTTAATGAAAATTCGGAAAATTTTATTTACTGCTGGGCTGAAAGTACTTCTGACCATTTCATCTTATCTTATGTTACATTTATTAAAGAAAAAAACTAATATTGAAGTGTTTTACAAAAAATAATAATTAAGTTAAGAATTTAATATATTTAAAAAATAAAATCCCTTGCAACACCCAACTTCAATCCGTAAATTGAACCTTTCTATAACGAAGCCCTGCGCCATTTTGCTGCCACTGTCACTTAAAGATCTCAATATATGTTGTCACTGATGACCTCTTTTACTGCTGTTTACTTTTAAAATTTAAGTTAAATTCCGAAAATTATATTTGCTGCTGGACTGAAAATACTTCTAAACCTTTTACCTAATTTTATGTTACATTTATTAAAGAAAAAACTAATCATGAAGTGTATTACAAAAAATAATAATTACAATAAATATTTAATATATTTTAAAAATAAAATCCCTTGCAGTACCCAACTTCAGTCCTTAAACTTTACCTTTTTATAACAAAACCCTCCGCGATTTTGCTGCCACTATTACTTAAAGATCTCAATGTATGTTGTCACTGATGACCTCTTTTACTGCTGTTTACTTTTAAAATTTGAGTAAAATTCAGAAAATTATATTTGCTGCTGGACTGAAAGTACTTCTAACACTTTTATATAATTTTAGGTTACATTTATTAAAGAAAAAACTAATATTGAAGTGTATTAAAAAAAATAATAATTTCATTAAAAATTTAATACATTTTAAAAATAAAATCTTTTCTAACACCCTACTTCAATCCATAAACAGTACCTTTCTATAACGAAGCCCTCCGCCATTTTGCTGCCACAATCAATTAAAAATCTCAATATATGTTGTCAATGCTGATCTCTTTTACTGCTGTTTAATTTTAAAATTTAAGTAAAATTGAGGAAATTATATTTGCTGCTGGACTTAAGGTACATTTGACCATTTTAACTAAAGTTATGCTATATTTATTAAAGAAAAAACTAATATTAAAGTGTATAACAAAAAACAATAATTACATTATTGATTTAATATATTTGAAAAATAAAATCCCTTGCAACACACAACTTCAATCCGTAAACTGTACCTTTCTTTAACGAAGACCTCCGCCATTTTGCTGCCACTATCACTTAAAGATCTCAATATATGTTGTCACTGCTGACCTACTTTTACTGCTGTTTACTTTTAAAATTTAAGTCAAATTCGGGAAATTATATTTGCTGCTGGACTGAAAGTACTTCTAACCCTTTTACCTAATTTTATGTTACGTTTATTAAAGAAAAAACTAATATTAAAAAGTATTACAAAAAATAATTATAGAATTTAAAATTTAATTTATTTTAAAAATATAATCCCTTGAAGGACACAGCTTCATTCCATTAAATGTACCTTTCTATAAAGAAGCCCTCCGCCATTTTGCTGCCACTATCACTCAAAGATCTCAATATATGTTGCAACTGATGATCTCTTTTACTGCTGTTTACTTTTAAAATTTAAGTAAAATTTAAAAAATTATATTTGCTGCTGGACTGAATGTACTTCTAACCCTTTTATCTAATTTTATGTTACATTTAATAAAGAAAAAACTAATATTGAAAGGTATTACAAAAAATAATAATTACAATAAAATATTAATCTATTTTAAAAATAAAATCCCTTGCAGTCCCCAACTTCAGTCCTTAAACAATACCTTTCTGAGACGAAGCCCTCCGATATTTTGCTGCCACTATCACTTAAAGATCTCAATAAATGTTGTCACTGATGACCTCTTTTACTGCTGTTTATATTTAAAATTTAAGTAAAATGCGTGAAATTATATTTGCTGCTGGACTGAAAGTACTTCAGACCATTTTAACTAACCTTATGCTACATTTATTAAAGAAAAAACTAATATTGAAGTGTATTACAAAAAATAATAATTACATTAGAATTTTAATATATTTTACAAATAAAATCCCTTGCAGGACCCAACTTCAATCCGTAAATTGTACCTTTCTATAACGAAGCCCTCCGCCATTTTGCTGCCACTATTACTTAAAGATATCAATATATGTTGCAACTGATGACCTCTTTTACTGCTGTTTACTATGAAAATGTAAGTCAAATTCGGGAAGTTACATTTGCTGCTGGACTGAAAGTACTTCTAACCATTTTATCTAAACTTATGTTACATTTATTAAGAAAAAACTAATATTGAAGTGTATTACAAAAAATAATAAGTACATATAAAATTTAATATATTTTAAAAATAAAATCCCTTGTAACACAGTACTTCAATACATAAACAGTGCCTTTCTATAATGAAGCCCTCCGCCATTTTGCTGCCACTATCAATTAAAAATCTCAATATATGTTGTCACTGATGACCTCTTTTACTGCTGTTTAATTTTAAAATTTAAGTAAAATTGAGGAAATTATATTTGCTGCTGGACTGAAAGTACTTCTGACCATTTTAACTAAACTTATGCTACATTTATTAAAGAAAAAAACTAATATTGAAGTGTATTACAAAAAATAATAATTACAATAAAAATTTGATATATTTTAAAAATAAAATCCATAGCAGCACCCAACTTCCATCTATAAACTGTTCCTTTCTATAAAGAAGCCCTCCACCATTTTGCTGCCACTATAACTTAAAGATCTCAATATATGTTGTCACTGATGATTTATTTCAGTGCAGTTTACTTTTAAAATTTAAGTAAAATTCGGAAAATTATATTTGTTGCAGGTCTGAAAGTACTTCTGACCATTTCATCTAAATTTAAATTACAATTATTAAAGAAAAATCTAATATTGAAGTGTATTACAAAAATTAATTATTTAATAAATTAAAAATTTAATATATTTTAAAAATAAAATCCCTTACAGTACCCAACTTCATTCCTTAAACTTTACCTTTTTGTGACGAAGCACTCCGCTATTTTGCTGCCACTATCACTTAAAGATCTTAATATATGTTGTCATTGATGACCTCTTTTACTGTTGTTTACATTTAAAATTTAACTCAAATTCGTGAAGTTATATTTGATGCTGGACTTAAAGTGTTTCACACAATTTTATCTAAACTTTTTTTTTTTTTTCGTCTGGAATTGAGGGAGGTCTGTAGCCTTCCGGCCATGTACCTCGTTTTCTAATGAATTAGAGTCCTTGGATAGTCTTGGCCTGGTGATTAAAAAATCAGAAATAAAGATACAATAATGAATAATACAAAACTATTGAGGTAAGTGCTCCCACTGGATGCACTCTGCATGACTTGTGTTTTTGGACTAAGTAATTGAGTAATCCTAGTAATAGACACTTAGATGATGACAATAATTCTTTGTACACATAAAATCCATATAAAATTTTTTACGTAGGAAAATATAAGGAGAATACACAGGATGAATACAATAATTCTTTGAAGCACACAAATTCCGTTAAAATATTTACCAAGGAGTTACAAAGGAAAAACACAGGTTGATGACAATAATTCTTGATAAACACAAAGTTCCGTTAGAATATTTAGAACGGAGGACAAAGAATGATACATATCCATAGTTGCTTAAGATTACATAAAACTGAGATATTTACAGGTTCCACACGATTTATTTACAATGTGGTTTCTCACAAGATTTTATTTAGGTAGAGATATGATTTCCATTAATTATTATTCTTCTTTCTTTTCCGTTTGAAATTATTTGAATAAATGGAGATATTGGTGAGAGGTTTTACTCTCAACACTGCTCTGGGCCTATGGAAATGCTTTAGGTCATAAGGACTGTAAAGTTCAATACCCTGAATCTCACTATTGTTGATTGTGTATAATTTATGGTAGAAATTAAATGCAAGAAATTTAAGGTAGCGGGCTAGGGACAGGATTCCCAAGTTCTCTCTAATTTGGTGGTTTCTAAAGTAAAACTCTGAGTTAGTAATAAGTCTAAGTATTTTGCTTTGCTGAGCTTCTAAGATTTTGATATTTGAATCAGCTGCTCCTCCCCAGATTGGAGCAGCATAGGTTATTATCGGTCTGAGGTAGGCTTTATATATTAGGAGTTTATTTGTTAGCGAGAGTTTTGACTTGGGGGCTAGCAGTGGATAAAGGGTAGTTTTAGCTGCTATGAATTTATTTTTGATTTTAGTAATATGGGCTTTCCACGTTAGTCTCCTGTCAATAGTGAGTCCAAGGTAATCAACCCTACTAGCCCAGGGAATTTCTCTTCCCGCTAATTTGACCTTTTCACACGGTAACATTTTTCTTGTGAAAAGAACTGCCTGGGACTTGGTCGGATTTACCTTTATTTTCCATTTAACAAGCCATTCTTCTATTACCTTCAGGTGTTCTGATAAGTGTTGGTGTAGTGTTTTGTGATTGCTATTTGTGGTTAATATGGCAGTGTCATCCGCAAACAGGCAGAGCATAGTATTAGGGCTCTGCGGAATATCATTGATGAAGGCATTAAATAGGAATGGGCCCAGCAGTGATCCCTGTGGGACGCCTGCTAATATGGGCTTTTCCTGGGAGTAAACATTATCAAACCTTACGGTAAATTTTCTATTAGTTAGGTAGTTTCTTATGAGTTTGATCTGAATGGGAGGGAAGTTGTAAGTAATTAATTTGAATAGTAAGCCTTGATGCCAAACACGGTCAAAAGCTTTTTCTATGTCCAGAAAAATTCCTCCAGTAGATTTTTTGTTAGCAATACCTTTTGCTATCTTCTCCACTGCCCGGAGCAATTGGTGGGATGTGGATAGTTTCCTCCGAAAACCAAATTGCTGAGGGATTATGATGCTCATCTGGGCATCAAAATCTAACAGTTTATTCAGAATGAACTTTTCAGCTATTTTGGCCATCGTTGGCAGTAAGGATATTGGCCTGTAACTGGAGGGTAGATTTCTGTTTTTTCCCTGTTTGTAGATCGGAATGACTACTGCCTTTTTCCAAAGTGTGGGAAAATGTCCAATATTAATTATGGCATTGATTATGTCAGTGAGTAGACATACTGCAGTAACTGGGATTTGCTTTTGTTAGTTATAAGATCGTAGCCCGGACTCTTTTTGGGTTTTAGTTTTTGTATAACCTCTTCCACCTCTGAGGCATTGATTGTCTGAGTATCCTGTGGGGTAAAATTATTGTGACGGAAGTAGGAGCTAACGAGAAAGTTAACATAGGATTCCTTACGAATACTTGTGTTATCGTCGGTTGTGTTTTCTTGGAATTGTTCCTCGAGGGAGTTTGCAAGCGCTTCTACTTTCTCTTGTACTGTAATGGCCATTCTGGGGCCGTCCATGAGGGGGGAAGTACGCCCTTCTTTGTTTTTCTTTTCTTGACTGCCCTCCAGAAGGAGCCATCTTCAACATTTAAATTAGTGAGATAGGAGTTCCAGCTATTACAGTTGTGTTTATCAATTTCATTTTTGATGGTTCTTTTAAGGGCGTTTATTTGGGTTTTTAATTCAGTCGTTTTATATCTATTAAATTGCTTGCGAAGTCTATTTCTAGTTTTAATTAAGTTAATGATGTTTTCGGGAAGAAAATTGGTTGGTTGTGTGGGTTTCAGGCGTTTACTGGTATCAAGAGCTTGTTGTATTATTTTTGTTAGTTCTTCTACTTTATTTTCAATTTGATCTTCAGTAACAATGGGGCTTAATGAATTAGGTGAGAGGGAGTTGTTAATGACATTTCTAAAGACATTCCAGTTATGGTAAGTGGTGTGGTATTCATTTCCCTGTTGTGTGGAGTGGCCATAATAGATTAACACCGGGTAGTGGTCTGATTGGAGGTCTTCAACAGTAGAAAGTTTCATTGGTGATTGGACTCCTCTGGACAGCATGAGGTCAATGTAGTTCCCATGTATTTGTCCATAGTGTGTTGGCTTGTCTGGCCTGTATATGTTGAATTCAGTATTTTGAACTAGGGAGGCAATCGTGCGTCCAGATTTATTCTTGTAGGGACAGTCCCAATTTGGGTGTTTGGCATTGAGGTCGCCAGCTAGAATAATTTTGTAGCTTAGTGAAGCTAAGGTTTCTAGATCCATCGAGAGTGCTGCATTGGGGGGATTATTAGGGGGAATGTACAGCGATGCAACTGTAATGTCACCATTATTTGAAAAATGCAGTTTAACAATTGTGGCTTCTGCAAAATGGAGCCCGGGTGTTGGTATGTGTGAGTGAGGGATTTTTGTTTTTATAAATATGGCCGTTCCTCCCTGCTGGCTAGTTAGATCATTTCTATACACTGCATAATTGGGGATGTTGACCATATAAGAGTTCATCAGGTGGGTTTCCTGTACTAGGAATATCTAAACTTATGTCACATTTATTAAAGAAAAAACTAATATTGAAGTGTATTACAAAAAATAATAGAATTAAAAATTTGATTTATTTTAAAAATAATCTCCCTTGCAGGACCCAACTTCAATCCATAAACTGTACCTTTCTATAAAGAAGCCCTCCGCCATTTTGATGCCACTATCAATTTAAAATCTCAATATATGTTGTCACTAATGACCTCTTTTACTGCTGTTTATTTTTAAAATTTAAGTAAAATTGATGAAATTATATGTGCTGCTGTACTGAAAGTACTTCTGATTTTTTTTATCTAAACTTATGTTACATTTATTAAAGAAAAAACTAATATTGAAGTGTATTACAAAAAAAAATAATAGAATTAAAAATTTAATTTATTTTTAAAATAAAATCCCTTGCAGGACCCAACTTCAATCCATCAACTGTACCTTTCTATAAGGAAGCCCTCCGCCCTTTTGCTGCCACTATGACATAAACATCTCAATATATTTTGTCACTGATGAACCCTTTTACTGTTGTTTACCTTTAAAATTTAAGAAAAATTTGGGAAATTATATTTGCTGCTGGACTGAAAGTACTTCTGACCATTTTAACTAAAGGAGATATTTTCTAATGTTTTATAAAGTCATTTGGCTAGTAAGTTATTTACGACAACTGAAAGAAAATTATTTAAAAATAGTGCATTTTTTTCGTATATTTTGAAGATCTTTTGGGTAGTTTTACTTTTTACTTTTAAATTAACTAACGAAAAAATAAATATTAAATTTTTAAGTACTGTTATGAAAAACTGAGAAAAATCAGACTTAAAAAATTAATTTTTCAGATAATTAAACCTGTGTTTGCTTTCCTTGAAAAATTTATATTAACATTCATAATAACACAAAAATTTAAAATTTTTATTTATTTATTTAAATATAATTCCAAATTAAAAGATTCTAAAACTGCAATCAGTTAAAACAATTAGGAAAAAAAAAATCGAAGTTTTGTAGAAATAGATGAAAATGGGAGAAAAAAATATGCGACAAAAATCAAACTGCCACTGATTTGCGAAAAGGAAACACTATGGAAAATTTAAAAAAGGTAAATATTTAATTATGTTGTTGTTGCTTATGACACTTGGACAAGCCAAGCTCGCTATGCCTTTATGGCAGTGAGAATTAAGTCAATAGAGAGCGTCTTTCGTTTGGATCAGATCACCACGAAGGTGAAAGTACGAATTTGCGCCTCGTAATTTTGAACCATGGTCAGGTGACGAGGCCACACCTGAGCTGGCACCCTCCTCTCCACATACACCACGCCACACCAGCGGAAAGACTTTGGACGTCACAGATTAATGTGGACACGTCCCCAATCCATGGAGTTCCAGCAACCCAGTGAAGGAGAGTACACCGTGGTCACCCTCCCAACCACTGCTCGCGGCAAATAATGCTTCACTTTGCTGAGCTTACGGGAAGCGGTGTGAAGCTACTGAGCCACTGGAGCTCATTTATATTATAAATTATGTTTGTGTGTGCAAGAATTCTAATAGATTAACAGAGGGAAAATTCCGTAGGGCCAATTATTTGAATAAATATCAGTGCTTTTCAAAAACAAAAAAAAGTTAACGATTGGAAAACAAATACTTCCTTAGAAGCATTGATTTCTATTTCTCTTCCTTCTTTAATGCTGAGGGGGCGGCGGACTCGAACCTTCTGCTCAACGATTCTAAAGCTTAATTGATGCCTCCTTCGTCTATATCTGCAGTGCTTTAGAATCAACTTTAAACTGCATGTATCAGTCTTGATTAGCTTTCGAATGCAAGAAAGGATCATAGAGCGACAAATAACATTTGTCCATAAGTAAAGCTAAATTTTGAATTTTATTATGTACTTGATGTTCCCCAAGCACAATTTCATCTGAACAACCTACTTATGAATGGATTATTTTTATTTCTTTATAAAAATCTCATGTTTATGATTTATATGATTTATGAAATTTATCAGAGTGATTGTAAAATATTTAATATTTTATTCGAGTTAATTTCTCATCTTTTACCTGTCGATACTTTGACACAATATTAGTTTCGTTCAAATTTTTTTTAGGAAATTAATAAAATTTAAATAATTACTTTCTGCATATTCCATACAATAGGGAATGTTTTAAATTATGAAGCACCATTCACGTAATTATGTATTCTTTATATATCATTGTATGTCATTCATTAATTCATGCAGCAATGTAGAAGTTCAAAACTATATGAAAATGAAAACAGAAAAAAATTTTCTGACAGTACATTGTGAACTGCCTATCAGTTTGAGACTGCTGTAATGTCCATTGCGTAACTTCCTTAAGAGAGAACATTTTACAATCGTATAAGCGAATCGCAAAGTAGAAAAACCGGAAAATTGCCAAGCACTCACCTGGGTGGATAAACATATAGAAAGGAAAAGTTCAGTTACTGTAGAACATCTGCAGTTAATCAGTAATGGATGGGATAGAACCGAGGACTTTTTGCTCTGAAGAGAGGTGTCCACCACTAGTCCACGGTGAGCCTAAATGAAAGAGATTAGACCTGTAGACCATCGTGAGCCCAAAAATGAAGGAACTTGAAAGTACCTGAGATTTAAATAAGCATTCGAAACAATAGAAACATTTTAAAATTAGAGCATTTTCAGAATAATATCTAGTTTCCAATCTAAAGCTATTTAATTAGAAAACATTTCTTAAAAGCTCCTTTTAATAGCAATGACGTATATTGCCTTTTGAGAGGAATTTTTATAGGCATCGAGTCGTATATATTTATGTTGCAATCAAGGAAATGAGAAAACCTCCCACACAACAATTCGAAAGAAATGCATACTGAAGACAAAAACTGCACATTTACTTATCGCTCTACAGCAGCTGCGGGAACTGAAGAGCACTGTCTTACTACTAAGCCATGGTGAGAATATTTTCGGCCAACTTTGAAAAATTTTATTCCTTGTAAGAAAATTTTAATTTAAAACGTCATTATCACGGAGAAAAGCCGATTTGTCATCAGAATGTAATCGATTTGGACTCTTCGTAACTCATTCAGCCCTTGGATTATGATGTTTACAGTGGCTCAGCATCTGAATCCAATTAGCCTTTTTGGACAAAAACTAAAAAACAACAGACAAACCCGCAGACATTTTTCGATAAATTTAACTTTTTTAGCATCACCTCCCAACACGCATTTTATGAGAATATTTAAGCGCTTATAAAACTTATTTATTAATGTTAATTTTTAAAAAGGTGAGAAAATATTACCATGATGTGTAAAAATCCACTTTAAAAAATAATGTAAAAATATTCCTAGACTAAGATTATCATTCAGTAAGGAAAGTGGGAGCGAAAGCTTCATCAGAGATTTTATTACAAACAATTTTCTTTAATAACGTCTCAAGCATGATGTTAATGGAATGCATTATTTACTTATCTCTTAAATAATGGAAGAAATTTGTAGATTAAATAAATTTATGTCTTTTTTTAAGAATGTATATTTTATTTTATTCATTTTTATTCTTTGACACCACCCCACGAAGTGAGTAGTTTTAAGTCTGTTGTGACCTGCATTTCAGTGACCACAGCGTAAATTGTTTTCAAGAACTTTTCATAAACAGCATGTCACGTGTCACAAGAGCCACAGGCACACCTCTCAACAAACAAGTATACAGATGTGCATCATTCTTCAATAATGCTGTGATCGAACCCGGGATCTTCCCCATGGAAGAGCGCTTTTCATCTACTAGGAGAACCTATCATTTTGATTCTTACCTAAAATTTCTTAAATTAAATGAAAGTTGAATATTTTCCCTTCACCCCACTGTCTTTATAATTCTTACCTCATTTATCCACCGAATTGTCGTCCGGAGTTAAGCTGAGTTGCACTTCACTGACTGGAAGGAAACAGAATGTACATTCCTTGCTAACTTAAAGTGAAAACCATGTCTCATTTCAAAAGTTTGACTATGGCGTTTGTATTTGATTTAAAGCACATGAATGACGCTGATTTTAATTTCCTATAAATTATTTATTTTATCGTGTAATTAACTTACGGAAAATCTCACATTCTCCGTTCAAGAACTCTTTCCGAAAAAAAAAAGAAGACTTTCTCATCTTTTACAATTCTACTGTATGAGTTATCAGGGAAAAGAAAAATATGAATGGCACTTACCCTACTCCTCCCCACATTCTCACGGTATAATTTATTTTTAATAATGTTATTTACTTTTTTGAAAATGTATTGTTTTCAACGTTTGCAGCGCTTCAAGTTTAAAGTCTTTTAGTCCTTCACAATTTGTCACCAGACTTAAATCCATTGGGACGTGAATAGAAAAATTCCTAACTTTAACATTTTAATAAATTTGTTATTCAAGTAAAATTTTCAAGCCCTCATATCTCACTCGATTTGTTTTTAAATTATCAATGTTGAGACTTAATTATTTGAATGAAATCAATACTTAATATGAAGTTAAATAAATTAAAATTAGCTTTAAAAGCAAATAGTTTTTCACCCAACGGTTATATTTTGCCTACAAGTGCTATAAATAACTCTTTTTCTAAAACTAATAAGCACCGGGCAATACGGCTCGTTAACATTCACTAAATGTTGGACGCTTCCTTTAAACGTACAATGAGAAAAATTTTAAAAAAGTATCAAAATAAAGTAATAATATTTTATTTTTCGCACAATATTTTATTATCCGCATTAAGAATTTATATTTTATTTTATTTGTGTTTTAAATTAAATGATTCTTTCCTGCTTATTGAATTAGTGTTGCATTCATGAATGAGCGAATTAATTGAGTTGATTACTTCATTGAAGAAGATTTAAAGGAAGAAAAGGATAGATTTAGGAAAAAATCTTAAGAAAAATGATAACTACATACATCATGTGAAGCGGAAAATCATATTCTTTTAAGCAAATGGAGTGGTTTTTAATAGGCACTTTTGAAAAGACAAAACAGGCAGTTGAATACAATATATATTTCCCACACAATGAATTATTTCAAAATTAATAAATAACTGATAATACTACTTTATCATGAAAAGCTTATTAAAATTATATTTAGCATGAAAACAATTGAAAGAAAAGCAAAAATAAAATTCCATCGTTTAATTTCTCAAACAGAACACCAGGATTCAATATATTAAGCATTTTCTACACAGGCTGCTTGTAAAAATAAAAAAGTGTCCTAACTTGCTACTTAAATATGGCTTTTCTTCAATATACGTTGCTGAGTATATTTTACCTCGAAAATTCATCTCAAATGCCGTCCTACTTGAATAGGGGTCGTCTTACTGACTGCTGGTAGGGAGCTCCTTGGTTCGAATCCCGGTTCGGCCGCGGATATACATTCTCTCTCTATATATATGTAAATTTCTTGCATGAATGGGTTGTTTGTGAATGGTTGTCAACCCTATAAACGGGTACCTATTGCATTTGTGTGTAGAGGAAGTCGGAATCCAAATTACAGTTTTGTCGGAAAATTGGAGCAGCGCACCCCATAATGCCAGCCTAGCTGCTAATACTAGTGGGCACAAAACAACAATTCATTTGTGTTTGAAAAGACGTTATTTCAAACAAATTTTATGCTTTTAGTGAAACATTTAAATATAAACAATTTGCTTTAAAATACTTTTAAATGAATGAATGAATGATTCTCATATTAGTAGCAAACTTATCTTAAATTAGCTACAATAAATAATTGATTTCTATAAGATTAAAGTTAAAAATAAAAAAATATCAGAACCAGAAAAAAGAAAAATATCAGAAAAAATATCAGAGTTTAAAATAAAATATTTCCATGTTCTTTAAAAACAATTTAAGTCGCAAAATTAATTTATTCTTGCAGTTAGTGTTCTACACATAAAATAAACATTAGTAAAACAAAATGTTTTCAATTATTAACAAAAAAAGTTAAGAAGAACTATCAATTTTATTCAAAAGAATGTAATTGATGAAAACAATATTTAACAAGTATTGTTTGTGATTAACTAAATCTTGTATAAAAAACATATATAAAAATATTTCTTATGAATAAATTTAAAGTATTTTTTAATAAGAATTTTTTTTAATCATTATATACAAAATTTAAAAAGAATTTATAAATAACTTGATTTGCTTTTCTTTCTATTTCTAAAATTTTGTATTAGTTGAATTAAATTTCTGTCTAGTTATTTTACCTATACTTTTTTAATTTATCATTTTATTAATTATCATTACTTTTTTAACTATGAAACATACTGCAAAAAGTATTTAAATATTCTGACAATATATCATACATATTAAAATTAATGCTCTCTTAAATTTTTATTCAGAAATCTTAATTTTAATTAAATATCACAAATCACAGAAGCAAATTAATATGAAAAAATTATGTTATAAGATAAATCACAAATTAAAATTTTAATATAATTTAAGACACACTTTTCGGAACAGTATCAAAGCAATAACTTTTGTATTAAGTAACCAAATGAGCAACTTCATTTCAAGCATTTCATATATACGACGATCTCAACCAATCATTTTTTAGTAATATTCTTTCAAAGTCACACAAAATAGAAATTGCTTGTTATGACTACACTCATAATTAAATTAAATCGCAGGTGCGTAATATAATTTGTTCTTTGTAAGCAGAAGATTTTCGCAATTTTAATATATAAAAACAGGGCTTAAATGAAAAAATTCTACGATATTTTATTTTCCTTAAATGATGTCATAAATTATTTATTTCTTTTACAATTTGCTATATGCACTTTTAAATTTAAAAGTTTTTGTGAGAAAATATTTTTGATTCCATTCTTTTTATAAAGAGTTCCATTGAAATTGTTTTTTAAAAAACTATATTTTGACACTGAGTGACACTTATTTTATTTTCCTTTTTTTTACAGAATCAATTTAATTATGCTAAGTGATTAACTGAATAATAATCACTTTACTTTATATTTAGCTAATTGTTGTGAAGTTTTTTGATATACCCGCTCTTATCAATGATACTTCAACAGCAAGTCTCAGTCAAATTAAACTTTGTAGGCAAAATATGAAAATCGAGTTCCACTACAATTATATGGTTCAGAAAACTTTTTGTAATTCAGTTAAAAACTCGTTGAAAAAACCCCACATAGGAAGAGTACATGGTGCGAAACAAGCACAATTTTGCACCACTAATAGGAAATTATATACCAGATATATAGGGTTGTTTCTTTCATAAATCATTTCTCTTTTCTTTAAAAAAAAGTTCAGTTGACAAGCGAGAAAGAGAGAAAATTTTTTTTTTCGATTTTTATGCAAAAAAAAAACTGATTAACTTTTCGTGCCAACCTAAGTTTGGTTTGGTTTTTTTGTCTCAGACGGTCATTTTTTGCACACGAAGGCTAATTAGACCGGGACTTACGGTTTAAAGTGGATTCCGAACCACTACAAACATCCATGCCCAAGGTGGGATTCGAACCCACGAACTGTTGAACCGAAGGCAAGAGCGCTAACCATTCGGCTGCCAGCTCGGCCGTGCCAACCTAAGACAGAAGTGAAAGTCATTGTTTTGGCTGCTAATTATATAGTTGTTCTTCTCTGGTTTTCCATTTAAATAACCTTTTTGCTGTTAAAATTATGAATTTAATATTTGTGTTTAGTTATTTTAGGTAGCAAATTCTGATACAAACATTTTTAATCATACGTTCTAAAATATTCATTTCAATGTTTTTTAAGAATTAACTTTTTGTTCCAGTTCTCGTTACATATACACTTAGCAACAAGATGGAACAATCTGATGTGAATTTAGAAAATTTTCAACAATTTTCTTGATTGACAGGGTTTTACACCATTACCGAAATACATACAAAAGAAAATTCCTGTATTACCGTGAAGAAACCATGATTGTAATTAAATTCTAAAACTTCTATCGTAAATTTTTCCACGCGATAATTAAATCTAGAATATAAGCCCCTAATTTACCATATCCGCATAATATTTTCAAAACTGTAATTATGCTACATACTAATCGTAATTGTGAAAACTACAAATTTTGAGAAGGAATTTGGAGTTCGTATTAGAATACAAAGTTATAAATTTAGCCACCTCATGGAAAAAGGTGCTACTGTAGTTTTAATTTTATTTTCAAGATTTTTTTTCATTTACAGGATAGTTAAGGCCATACCTCTTTAATTCCAATGCATACAATTTTTTACATTAGTTAAATTCAAAAGAATATTTTGTACATACGCACATACATAATAAAATTAATGGGACATAAGGCTGCTGCAATATTTAGATTCAAAACTTGACAGTTCAGATTGGATGAAATTATTGCAAATAACCTTGTAGTCGCAGGTCTGATTACTCTTTTTCAGTGATTAAATTCGTTATATTTAAAAGCGAATGCACAGACTTAACTATTTAAGGATCTCGTAAAAAAGTGAATCTGTATAAGTAACTTCTTATTTAATTTATTATAATTCTGTCATTTTGTCATAATACCGCAGAAATTCATTCCAAATAAGAAGTTATATTACCAAATAAGAAGTTATATGTAAAACTCATAATAAAAGAATACAATACAGATAACAAAATAATGTAGTCCCCACTTTAAAATATATAGATTATTTTAAAGAACCAGGCAATACCTTTAAGTTAGAGGGAAAAAAGTGTGTGTGTGTGTTACAGTTATAAGAATAAATGTACTTATTAATCGCAATTTAATAATCTGAAAACTGATAACACTGCTTACATTTCCCTTATTTATGATGAAGCAAATACATCAATTACTACATCAGTGTCGATCACTTCTAATTTTCCTCGTTCTACGCTTAAAAATGCTAAGCCACATAGATGATCTTATCCTATGGTTGAACTTTGTAATGTCTCATAGTCAGCACTTGAGATTTGAAGAGCCTCTGATGGGGAGGGTGAGTAGGGAGACGGTTGGTGCCAGGAACAGTCTGACGAAGCTGTGTTTGTTTTTTTCTTTGAATATTGATTGATACTTACTCTTTGTACGCTACGCAGGCGTGAGAGAGATGATAGCAAACCCAGATATGACTCCTTTATAATTTTGTTTCTTTGTTAATTAAATGTGTTTGTTTTCAAAATTTGGAGTCATTAGTTTGTTTCATAAAAACTTAAATATGCCAAAAATAATTTAATGAACTGTTCGCAACATGCGATTCTTATTGAAACAGAAAGGGTAATTTGAAGTACTATTCTCATATTTGGCGAAACATCATTATATGACATAGTTTAAAACGTTTAATTTCTATAAAATATTGATAATTTTAGAAAAAAATTTATTCTAATAATTTTAGAGAAAACATTTCTTGAATAATGTGTTTATTATAAATAAAAAGTATTGCTAAATCTTGATGGAAAGAGGAAAGTTAAGGTGAAAACTAATGTCAGAAGCAATATCGTAAGAGTACAATGTATTCTGTCTTTAAACTCATTTTCATATGTTTTTATAGATAAATGAAAAATCTGTAATGTTACATAATTAAAAGCTTATCCACACATTTTCCAGAAATATATTTGTTTTTCAAAACTAAGTACTTAAAATTACATTAAGTAAAAAAATACATTAAAACATTCAAGATCGCCTTTCTGGGAACTAAGTACTTTAATTAATAAGTAATTAAGTAAACACTAAAGCTTTTATTTTTTTCAGTGTATTTGCCGATTTTAATATAACTTGACTAGCAAATCAAAAATAAATGATTTTCTGTAATTGGACTCCTTTCCTAAACATAATCCAATGCAAGGAAAAATCGCTACTAAATAGAATTTTTTAAATTAATAATCAAGAAAATAGAATTAAATCATTTATTATTTTTTATCTAATGTTAAAATTACTTAATTTTTTAATCTAATGTTAAAATTAGTTTATATTTTAATCTTATGTAATAATAATGTAAGGATGAATGACTAATTCATCTTATGCAAAAATGTGGCCTAAATATTCTAAAATAATCCAATCTATATGAATATCCTAAATTTTACATGCTAAAAAATTAGCATAGATTTCATCAGATTATATTTTACTTTAATAATAATTATATATATATATATATATATATATATATATATATATATATATATATATATCACGTCATGGCCTGGACTTTAAGCATGTTTACATTAGTAACAATTTTCTACCTTCCATTGGATTATAATATATTCCCACAAATATAAATATGTTTCATGTAATTCGTTATTTTAAGCATAATTAGTTTTAAGTTCGACTCCAATTGTTACCGATAATTTCATTTTGGATCACCAGGGGGCAGGAAGAAGTTTGAGAATATATAATTTTTTTTTCACTATAAAAAAATTATCTTTCATTAATTTTTTTGAGAAAAGAAATTGACTCATTAACCAGGGTTATTTTAAAATATGCTGCACTTTTCTGTATGTGTTTTGTTTTTGATTTAATAGATATGATAATTTGCATTTAATGATTTATATGTGTATTAAACTGCTTTCCAAAAAGTGAACAGGATGAAAAAAAAATCAGTTTTCTCGGCAAATAATTTTGATTTGCTAATAGCAAACTCCTATAATGTTATTTGTAAAATCAAATTTTAAAAATATAAAGAAACTTAAGAACAATACAAGAGAAAAAATTACCCTTCAGAATATTTCCTCACTTTAAGTTATCAGTCTCATAAAGGAAAGATCTCAACTCAGAAAATGATTTCTTTGTAAACAGAAAAATATTTTCTAGTTTTTAAAAATGTTGAAAAATGATATGCAATTCAACCAATGAAGATTTTTTGATGACTTTTTTTGAAGGCCTCTAAATTCGAATGTTCTTTCTTGTTTATCTATCAATATTTTACGTGTTATATCATTATCTGAGTATTTTTCTTAAAATTCACACAAAATATATAGATTTTAAAAATTATTTTAACATTAATATTTACAACTAATTTTGTATATACCTATATATAGCCTTTAAATACATTATCTAAAAGCCAAAAAGCAGTTTGTTAAAACTATTAAGCCAAAAAACAGTTTGTTTTCCGTTATTTAAATGAATGCTTATACTTCAGTAGCTTGTTTCTGATGTACATCTATTGAATTTTTTATGTATAGCTTTTAACATGGATTATAAATGTAATATATATTTTTTAGTTTTAACATTTAGTTGAAATTATTGAAGATATTACACTCATCAGGATTTTTTTTTATTATTTATCCTTAGCAAGAAACATTTTACATTATTATAATTTTGATGTAAATTTTTAAATTCAAAAGCATACTTTTGACAAAATTATAATAATGTAAATTGTTTCTTGCTAAGGATGAATAATAAAAAAAAAATCAAGATGAGTGTAATACCTTCAATTCAACATCAAATCAAAATCAAAACAATATCAAATCAATATCAATTCAATATCAAATCAATATCGATTCAATATCAATTCAATATCAAATCAATATCAATTCAATATCAAATCGATATCAATTCAATATCAAATCGATATCAATTCAATATCAAATCGATATCAATTCAATATCAAATCAATATCAATTCAATATCAAATTCAATATCAATTGTAATATCAAATTCAAAATCATACTCCCGTGTGTGGTTGCTAGTCCACCACCAGGTGGCGGATAGGGGAATGCTTCCCAGTTATGGGTGGTACCGGGAAAATGAAATACCCGGGGCGGACCAAAACTAGCATGCCGCGTCTGTCTCAGAGTGAGCGGCTCCTACAGCGTCTGTTCTCCATGTTAGGAGCGGCTGGCTTTTGGGGGACTTCAACCTCCGGTGCCCCAGACCTCCGGGTTCTTGAAGATGCTCACTTACTCTTTACCATGAATTTTTTTGGACATTTTAGATATTTTTGGTTTTATGGAGGTTGTCTAGCTTAACAACAACAGTAAACAAAAGCATACTTAAGGTACTCATGAACTGGAAAAATATTATTATTTCTTAACTTTTAATGAAATATAACACTAACCATCTACTTTTGGTACAATAAGTCTGTGAAACTTACCTTCGTAAAACTCCATCATAGTATTTACCTTACTTACCTCGTTCCTTCCTTAAATAGTTTACGAACACTCATTGTACATGTAAATACCTAATCTCAGCACTAACGCTCACCTATTTATCTGTATAATGTTATTAACAATATGGCTTATTTTTAGACTAAAACAAACACTATTCGAAATAAAATAATTAGTAAATTAAATAGCAGGCTCATATTAGATTTCTCCAACCTTAAGATACTTAAGTCAAAAAAACTAGATAAATTTCACATCGTAGATACATATTAGGGGAAAAAGGTTGTTATATTTTTTAATAAAAATAATCAAGGGAAACAAATAATTCAAATACTTATAAGAAACCAGCTTCTAAAGTATTATAGCATCAAGTATGTGTAAATTAAAAAAAATTGAGCGTTTTCACAAATAAATCTATAAAACATTTTTTATTTTTCCAAAAATGCAATAACCATATTTTTGAAGAAATAATTTAAAAATCTCTATATAATGTATAAAAAATAATAACATATCATTAATTGCAGGCTAAATTTAGAAAATGTTCTTTTCTTCAAAGTTGAGTAATGAAAAGACTTTATGCTATTTATCATCGTAGATATTAGATTTACAAAAATTAAAGTGTAATTTCCAATTTAGAAAAACGGAACTAAAAATTAAAATTATTTGAAAGTCTTATATTTATTGTATAAATTATAATTTCTAACTATCATATGTTACATTACTTATACTTTGTGTTTGTTAGTTCTCTTTGCTGTTCAAAAATGTTTAGTTTGCTCAAAGTTTACATATTTCTGGTAAAGCGATAATTTAACGAGTTACATAAAATCTCAAATTTAATATTAGTCAAATGAAACTATTTTGTCAAATATTTTTATTCAAAATGCATTAATTGAAATGTATTGATTGAAATTGGATCGATTGAAATTAATGCTTTGTACTAGTAATTATGAATTCTTGTATTATTTAAAAACTTAAAAAAACCGAGTAAAATATTTCAAAAATCTACAATCGAGCTTTTCGATTGTACTAAAAACTTTTTAAAGAAACCTATTTATTGAAAAAGAATTAAGAAGAATAAAGAATCATCATTTCATATGAAAACACTAGATAAAATTCAATTGTTGAGCCAATAAAACGTTTTGTTTTTATGTTTGAATCAATTTCACGTTTGGATTAACATACGATATTTCCGCCACCATGAATGCTATTAACAAATGTTTTATGTGTGTGTGTGGCTTATAGTTATATTCATATACAATTTTATCAACCTGATTTTTTTGTACTATAAAGAATGATAATAATACAAATTCAACAACAAATTTATATAAAGTACAATTGGCATCTTATCCTTTACTCAGAAGACTTTACATGGATTGCCATCTTTAGAGTTGAGAAAAACTGCATTGAAACTCTGATATAACATCTACATTTTGCCTTATTTATAGTATCATTGGTATTCTTACTGGAAAATGTATTTTTTCATTGAAATAACAATTAACTATGTGTGTGGTATGCGCGTGGAATAACTGTTTTATTATCTCTGCTGTGACTTCTTTAGCTTAAATTATATTATATTATTATTTTCATAGTCATAGTGTTTTTTAAAAAGTAAAGTAAATCTAAATTTCACAAAATACTTGATGATCTTGTTTTTAAAAGTAAGAATATACCATCTTTACAAACGTATTGGTTTCACAAATTTTGGACAAAATTATCATTTATCCATAAATCATTTCTGATTCATAATTTCAAATGCTACTCGCTGTTTATTTCTTCGCTGGCCTTTTTGATTCAATACTGCAAAGATCACCATTCGTTACTACATTAAAGGATTTCATACCACCATACTCACCTGACCCCAATCCTGTTGAGAGGTTTTGGTTATATATAAAACAGAACATTTTACGCAATAAAATCTACGATACTATTGTTTAATATCCCCCCCCCTTAAGTCCTGTTAGTGGTCTCATCGATGCAAGGCGGTCATCAATTCATGGGAAGAGTGGATTAAGTACGTCAGTAGTTTTTCACTATTACATGATCCACCCAAGGGGTGAAGGTCACTCCATTTTTCCCAGCTAACATTAACGGGGAACAGTGATAAGTCTTCCACCCTCAAATGCACCAGGAATGGCCAACAGAATACGTTCCCCGTACTCTCTCATAGGATGTGTGGTCGCATTTTGTTGATATGGTGGGGATCTCCATCCTTCGTCTGCACGTGTAACATTCACGCTCGCATTGCATGCATTTGCGATGGATCCCCTCTCATGTCGATATCAGTGGAAATGAGAGGGATCCAGTTCACGATTGATATTCTTATGATGATCTTGGTGGTTTGGTTTGGTTTGTTTGTCGCTCAACGGTCATTTTTTGCATAAGAGGGCTAATTAGACCGGGACTTACGGTTTATAGTGGATTCCGAACCACTACAAACATCCTGCCCAAGGTGGGATTCGAACCCATGAACTGCTGAACCGAAGGCAAGAGCGCTAACCATTCGGCTGCCAGCTCGGCAATGGTCTTGGTGATTCAATTGCTTTCAGTTGTTCTAGATATGATCAGACTACATATTCTAAGTTTTCTAGTGGCCATCTTTGTCCTTCAATTTGATGGCAAACATAAGTTCTGTCCTATCTGTTGTAAATTCATTGCGATCATGCTAGTTTTAAGCATCTTTTGTGTCTAGGATTTACAAGGAAGGGTATATTTGTGAATCCCCAAATGATACTTAAATTTGTTTGGATTGAGGGGCTCAAGGATCTATGATGTAGCAGTTTCACAACATATTGATGAGCAATGCTACACCAGATGGGATCAGAAACAGAACATTGTTTAATCTGATATAAATTCCACTTTATATAAATACTGAACTCTACCAATATCAATTTCTTTAATTTAATTTATTTGACTTTGAGCAATGTTAACAAATCTTTCTGATCTGGAACAAATCTCCAAAACAATAATATAATTTTTAGTTTCAAAAGTAGGGTTTCGATTAATAATTTTGCTTGTTCTACGTGCGTCTATTACAGAAAAAGATCAACTGGATCAGGGTCCAATAAGACCCTGTGTGTGCCAAGTTTAAATTGGGTTCGAGACCGCTACTAACATCTGTACTCTAGGAAGAAATGAAATCTGCGAGCTGTTGATTTGAAAATCAGAATATTATACATTCGAGTGCCAGATCGGAATAGTGATTTCTGGAATAAATTTTGATATTTTTTTTAGCAGAAACGGGAATCAGAAGTCACATATACCATTTAAGCGCACTATACGAAAACACATTTTCTCCAAAAAAATATTTTTTATTATAAAAGAAATGCAACAGTTAGTTTTCCAATGTTATATGCTACTGATAAAGACCATTCCTTTGTGTATACATTGGGTATTTCTTAAGATATTAGGGTCTTTTGACATCAATGTAAGCGGGAATCAGAAGTCACAAATACCATATAGGCGCACCATGTGAAAACACATATTTATCCTAAAGTATATTTTTAATAATTAATTAAATACAACAGTTAGTCTTGCAATGCTATATGCTACAGAAAAAAAACCATTCGTTTGTGTATACAATGGGTATTTCTTAAGATATTAGGTAATTTTGACATCAATGTTAACTAGAATCAATAGTCATAGATACCATTTAAGCGCACTATAAGAAAACACATATTTCTCCTAAAATATATTTTTTATTATAAAATTAATACAACAGTTAGTCTTACAATGTCACGTATTACTGAAAAAAACCATTCGTTTGTGTATACATGGGGTATTTCTTAAGATATTAGAGAATTTTGACATCAATGTAAACGGGAATCAGTAGTCATGAATACCATATTAGCGCACCGTACGAAAACACATATTTCTCCTAAAGTATATTTTTTATAATTAATTAAATAAAAACAGTCAGTTTTGCTTTGTTATATGTTACTGATAGAAACCATCCCTTTGTGTATACATGGGGTATTTCTTAAGATATTAGGAAATTTTGACATCAATGTAAGCGGGAATCACAAGTTACAAATACCATATAAGCTCACTGTAAGAAAACACATATTTCTCCTAAAGTATATATTTTATAATAAATTAAATACAACAGATAGTCTTGCAATGTTATATGCTACTAATAGAAACCATTCGTTTGTGTACACATGGGGTATTTCTCAAGATATTAGGGAATTTTGACATCAATGTAGGCGGGAATCAGAAGTCACACATACCATATAAGCGCACTGTACGAAAACACATTTTTCTCCTAAAATTTATTTTTTATAATAAACTAAATACAACCGTTAGTCTTGCATTGCTACTGATAGAAACCATCCCTTTGTGTATACATTGGGTATTTCTTAAGATATTAGGAAATTTGGACATCAATGTAAGCGGGAATCAGAAGTTACACATACCATATAAGCACACTGTACGAAAACACATTTTTCTCCTGAAATTTATTTTTTATAATAAATTAAATACAACCGTTAGTTTTGCATTGTTATATGCTACTGAAAAAACCATCCCTTTGTGTATACATGGGGTATTTCTTAAGATATTAGGGAATTTTAACATCAATATAAGCAGGAATCAGAAGTCACACATACCATATAAGCGCACTATACAAAAACACATTTTTCTCCTAAAATATATTTTTTATAATAAATTAAATACAACAGTTAGTCTTGCAATGTTGCGTATTACTGAAAGAAACCATTTTTTTTGTGTATACATGGGATATTTCTTAAGATGTTAGGGAATTTTGACATCAATGAAAACGGGAATCAGTAGTCATGAATACCATATAAGCGCACTATAAGAAAACACATTTTCTCTTAAAATATATTTTTTATAATAAAATAAATACAACAGTTAGTCTTGCAATGTTACTTATTACTGAAAGAAACCATTTTGTTGTGTATACATGGGGTATTTCTTAAGATATTAGTTAATTTTGACATCAATGTAAGCGGGAATCACAAGTCACAAATACCATATAAGCGCACCATACGAATACACATATTTCTCCTAAAGTATATTTTTTATAATTAATTAAATAAAACAGTTAGTCTTGCAATGCTATATGCTACTGAAAGAAACCATTCGTTTGTGTATACATGAATATTTCTTAAGATATTAAGGAATTTTGACATCAATGTAAACGGGAAACGGAAGTGATACATATCATATAAGCGCTCTATAAGAAAACACATTTTCTCCTAAAATATATTTTTTATAATACAATAAATACAACAGTTAGTCTTCCAATGTTATATGATACTGATAAAAACTCTCCATTTGTGTATACATGGGGTATTTCTTAAGATATTAGGGAATTTTTAAATCAATATAAGCGGGAATTAAAAGTCACACATACCATATAAGCACACTATACGACAACACATTTTTCTCCTAAAAAATATTTTTTATTATAAAATAAATGCAACAGTTAGTTATGCATTGTTATATGTTACTGATAGAAACCATCCCTTTGTGTATACATGGGGTATTTCTTAAGATATTAGGGAATTATGACATCAATGTCAGTGGGAATCAGGTCACACAAACCATATAAGCTAACTGTAACAAAACACATTTTCTCCTAAAAAATATTTTTTTATAATTTATTAAATACATTAGTTAGTCTTGAAATGCTATATGCTACAGAAAGATACCATTCGTTTGTGTATGCGTCGGGTATTTCTTAAGATATTAGTTAATTTTGACATCAATGTAAACGAGAATAAATAGTCATAGATACCATACAAGCGCACTAAAAGTAAAAACATATTTCTCCTAAAATATATTTTTTATAATGCAATAAATGCAACAGTTAGTCTTATAATGTTATATGCTACTGAAAAAAATTTCGATTGTGTATACATGGGGAATTACTTAAGATATTAGGTAATTTTGACATCAAAGTAAGCGGGAATCAGAAGTAACAAATACCATATAAGCGCACTATACGAAAACACATTTTTCTCCAAAAATATATTTTTTATAGAGTTTTGTTGTGAGGAGAATGTTTGTGTTGCACATGCATTCTCATCTACAGTTTTGGTAGCCGACAACTGACAGTTATTATTTTTCAAGAAAACTATCATATATTGGAACCGCGTGGAGACTTTAGATAAATCTTTAAGGAAAAAATTAAATTTGAGGATCTGGAGCTTGGACAACTGGTTCGACAGCTACTATAGAACAGCTGTTAATGCATATTAATTGAGGCGTATGGCATATACTGTCCATGAAAAAAGCTTTTCTGAAATTGAATTTGTCAGGCTTGAGGATATTATCAGTCATCTTTCTTTCTATTGACATAATTTGGCAAATGAATTCTCATATCCGTGTAGATAAAGACCTCATGATTGTTGAAAGAAACTGAATACTGTTAACTGGTATAGGTGCATCTAATAAAAATTGCCTAATAGACTGTGTTTAAGGATGGTTACTTGTGTATTGTATAAAATGCTATCATCTTGAAAAAAAATTCTGTTCTCTGTTCATAAAAATGCTATTTTCTTTTTCTATAAAATGCTGCCTTGCTTTTTTCCACTTTCCTTGTCTTATAAAGAATAAACATTCTGAAATAAGTTATTTAATAAATAGGGGCATATAACGTTTTGTACTCTCAGGTATTTTGATGCTTGGTATCCTTTCAAGAATAGGTTCCAATCTCGAATATTCACACAAGTTTATAAATATATCAATACCCCAAATATTCGCAGTTTCTGTAACTAGGTGTCATCCATCATCATTTAGAATTTTTTTAAAAATGTTACCAAACAATCTTTCAGGCATTTTCACTCGATGATATAGAATTCGTCAGCATCAAGTTTGTCCTTCATTTCTTCCTGCAATATCGTTGGTCTCGATTATGGACATTTTCTTTCGTTCGTACATGCATATTACAGCGAAGTCCTGAGAAACTATTCCATTCTTTTCATCACGATCCCATTTAAATGAAAGATATAATTTAAATCTGACTTTTCTCCTCTAAGACATGCTCAGTAAATGCTGTGAGTATGGTCGTTCCAGCTTCCTTTTATGGCCCAGAAACAAATGAAATAGATTCGTCATTCACCGCCCTGTTTACTTATTACGGATCATCCGCTTCTGGAATCGTGATCAGACATGATAATGATGCGAGATCTGTTCACGAATGAGACTTCTGCAGGAATGATTCCCGTTCCTGACAGTTTTCCTTCTAGTCGACATGCACAGTTACAATGTGTGAAAATGATCAGATGGAAATGGAGTTGATGGCTTATGCAGCAAGCGTACGGGATGTGAATTATCAGAAATCTTGTTACGCTATATTGACACCTTTATCATGACAATAAAAATTTCAACTTTGGCTCTAACCGTTGTCGAAAAACAGTAACTTTGTAAAACCTCTGATAAATGCTTGAGAGCCTTCCTTCCTGCCAATAATTTGTCGCCTAATTCATGGACATGATTCAAATTAGCAAATTCGTATATCCAAGACTGGATTCACCTTTCCAGTTTGGTCACTTGTTTTGCAAAATCAGAATTTCCTCGAAAGGAAATGCTCTTCTTGGATTTGTGGCCTCTAATCCATGTATGCACAGGACATGATAATATAAATTCATAAATGGATTCAGTTTTCATATAAGCTGAATCCTTTTTTATTTTATACAAAACCAGAATTTCCTTGAAGGGAAATGGCATTCACGGACTTTTGTTTCTTTATTAGACAAGCAGCCATGGAAAACACTTCAGGCATTTTTTCGTCTTTATTATTTATTTTATTTCCAAATGTGAAACTCATTTTTCCATTAAAATTCTATGGCAGTATTGGTGCTTAAACCTTTTTTTTTTAGCAATTGTAAAATTGTTATCTGTGTTTTGGGATTTCGAGAGGCCGAAATAGACAGCTAGAAATACACCGCACAGCATCTTGTTTCTGTCATTCATAAGGTCTTTACTATTTCCTATTAGTCTGCAAAAAGTGTACTTCTAAAAAACTTATTAACCAGACCATTGAATTCAATGCAAATTTATTCGACTATAAAATGAATTTCATAAACATCGCTAAAAAGACTGGAAATTTATCAAAAGTCATGATTAAATAAAGGAAACATACTATTTAAATATTAAAACAAACTTCACTTGAATTTTGTTTTATTTTACATTCTCTTAACATTAATTTTATATTTGTACCAGATTCAAAGTTTCATTTTTCTTCTTTCAATCAGTGGAACGAACGTTCGTAGTATTTGATCTCGGCAAAAATTTTCATTTTGTTTAAATCCTGTATTCAAGCATCATTTTTAATTTTTCATAATACAAAATGCAAGGGATAAATTTACATCTGACAAAAAAAATTAAATTAGATCCAATCAGAGTTTTTTAATGAGTTTTAAGAGTTTCTTAAAAGTAGATATTTTTCCTTTGTATATCAGTCATCGCTTCTTTATGCATTCCGTCAATTAACAAAGTCTGTAGACTGACAAAATATTAATTATTAACAGTTACGTTCCAATATTTGAAAAAAAAACTAGTAAAACCTGTATGAATCATAATAATCCCATTTTCTTATAATGAATGATTTCAATAGTCAACACCCCAAGTTAAGATAATTAGCGAGCTCCAGTGGCTCAGTAGCTTCCGCCGTTCTCGTAAGCTCAGCAAAAGGAAGCATCATTTGCAGCGGGCAGTGGTTGAGAGGGTGACCACAATGTACTCTCTTTCACTGGGTTGCTGGAGCTCCGTGGGTTGGGGACGTGTCCACGTTAATATGGGACGTCCAAAGTCCTTCCGTTGGTGTGGCGTGGATGAGGGTGCCAGCTGAGGTGTAGCCTCGTCCCCTGACCGTGGTTCAAAATGACGAGGCACCTTAAAAAGAGCAAATTCGTACTTTCACCTTCGTGGTGCTCTGATCCAAACGAAAGACGCTCTCTATTGACTTAATTCGCACTGCCAAAGGCATAGCGAGCTTGGGATGTCCAAGTGTCATAAGCAACAACAAAATTAGCAAAACTTTCGAATTCGTTTATAATAGTTGGATTATTTGCAACCATCATTTATATATAATTTCGTAAACTTTATGGTCTACTTATCTACCGCCAAGATGGCTGCTGCTTTTACCCTCAGTTCAACAGTTCGTGGATTTGAAACCCACCTTGTACGTGTGTGTTTTTAGTGTGGTTCAGAATCAACTTCAAGCCGTAAGTCATGTTCTATTTACCTCTCGTGCGCAAAAGACCTTTGAGCGACAAACCAAACCACCTAAATCACACTCTTACCTTTTGATAATCTTTCCATGGTTTAAGACATCCTGATTGCGGCTCATACAGAATTCATTCAAATTAGTGCCAAGAAAGCTGGCAAATAGTTAGCGCTTTCGGTTCAACAGTTTTTGTGGATGTTTTATATTTCGGAATTTTCTTTAAACTGTAGATGCCGGTGTTCTAATTAGCTACTCATTCAAAAAATGATTAGCAACATATGAGCCAAACCAATACGATAGTGATGATCTCCCTAAGCAATTTCACTTTGCGAAAAAGAAAAAAAAATGAAAATCCTCTGAGCCTAAATATTTAAAATAGAATTGGAATAACTTATTTCATTGTTTAAGTCTTATTATAATGAGCAAAAATTCTGTGATCACGAAACTACCAAAAAAATTTGTTTTAAAAAGTAATAATTAATATAAATTCCTGTTCTCTCGAATGACCTCTAAATTTGATTTCTTGCGATAAACAAAAGAAAATATTAGATGTTCAATCAGAATACAATGCTACTTCCATGTTGAGACATGGAAGCGTAGAGGGTAGAATAAAAAAATAAAGGAAATTGAGAGAGAATATCAGGTTTTATATTTTCAGTTTAATTTTTTAAAACACCTGAGAGAAAGAGAGAGAAAAAATCGCGCTTCTGAGATTTCATACGTTTAACTTACAACATAATATCAGAAATCATTTCTCTCTTCCTATTTATTGTGTAACATAATGAGTTTCGTTTAAAAAAAAATTTTTTATGTTTTTGAATTTATCCTTGGAATTTTGAAAAGATTTTGAAACACGAAAATTTTGGATTACCTTTCTGAAAATTAAATCCTTGTAAGACTCAACCTACACGAGTAAAAAATTGATAGCAGTATAAAATAAGAGTCGACTTGAGATATTGAAACTGTCTGTTCGCAGAAGCATTCTCTGAAGATAGATTTTGCTCTGGCGCGTGCGTCTATGCAAAATATTAGAAAGTAAAGAGTAGATTTACTAATAAATTATGTCTACATGAAACATATCTAAACTGTTTTGTTTGTCGCATGCACAATATTAAAATTATTAAAAATACTTAATAACACACATTTTCAACGTTAATGATTGGAAGATATTCAGTCTACTATCATTGATTGTGCAAAATACAATAGACGACTGAAGTTTAATAAAATATTTTGGAAACAAATAGGAATTCTTAAATATTGTGAAATCACAAATTCAATGGAAATAATGTATTTTTAAATTATTTTGGGCGGTGAAGACCAAATTTGTTAAAACAGTCTCTATTATTTTACAGCATCTATTAACTTGATCTGGCAAATGTAGTCACGACAATTCTCCAAGATTTAAGAAGGGATATTAGAAATTTTATCTTAACCTCTCCATCTTTTGGTCCAAACAGATGACTGTTCACTTTTATTGATTCAAGTCTGTAACTTCAGGCAACTGAAAATTTGATCACAAATGCATAGCTCTGGGTTGGCTATTTAATTTAAAAATCTTTGTGGTCTTAAAATTAGGCCAAAGCTATCTATTATTTTTTTAAACTTTACATCTCCATAAAAAATGGACTCGTTGCTGATCCTACCTTCCATTAACTTATCTGTTAGGTATCACTTGGGATATATTGTTGCTTCCCAAAATGCTGCCCTACACCGAAACCAGAGAAACCAGACATAATTTAAGAGTCGTGTAACAGTTGATAGGAAGTCTTCGTAACTTAAGAGTAGGAATTCAGCATAAGGTTCTTCAGTGGCCTGCCAGACTGAGATATCGTTCCACTTGGAAGATATTGTGACCACGTCCGATTTAACAAGTACCGAATCGCCTTTATTGGATACGAATGATCTTTGTCTTAAGTTCGGATTCGAGCTCAATACCTTTCGATAATGAAAACGACATCCAAATCAACCAGTTCACTTCGGCGTTCTTGGGATATGTTCATATTTTCTTTCTTGATTTCCATATGGATTCATGGATCATCCATAAAAATTATTTTGAAAGTTATTCCCTATGTAATATCCTTTATCCTTTCAAAGATGAAGTTTAATAGAATCCAATAAGCAGTATCAATGTGACTTCGATCATAAGTCAGCACTGTTAAAAAACAAAATAGGTTTGTTTGTTTTTGTGATATAAAATAAAAAGAATATCCAAATTGTTTCAAGGATTCGGTTGAAAGTGCAGAACATTGTCACGTTAATATTATGTCTCTGAATTTCCCGATTACGTGTCTATAGCTTCTATGGTAATCTACCAAAGTAAGTTTGGGGAAGAAAAAATAATTAAATTATGCATAGCTGTAAATGGAGCCGATCCCCAATGACACCCCGTATTATCAGCTTAAATGCCAACAATGGTATATTTACTTTAATGCAATAAATCTTCTTTATTATCTAACTTTCAATTACAGTATTCTATCATGATACTAATTACAAAAAACTGTTTCGACACAAAAATTCATATGATATAAATTTTTATCAGCTTTATCTGTATCAAACTCATTTTTTTATAAAAAAAATGTTAAGAGTCTCTGGGAATAAAAACACGTTTTATCTAGTGAGCTAGGGAAAACTGTGATGCAAATTCAAAAGTTATTGAAACACGGGATTATTTCATTGGTTCAAGTTTTACTCAGTGGTGATTTTTTGCAAGCCACTTATATGAAACGATGGAAAACTTACCTCCATGTCCAAGTTGAGAATCAACCCAATGAGCTGTTGTTGCATATTTCCCTGTACCTAGCCCTGAGCTAGTCTCTACCAGTTAGTGGAAGTGGCCAAGTCTTCGTAATTTAGAAGCTAAAATCAAGCAGAAGACTTTCCACTTTCTGAAATACCATTTAATTTGGTTGACATTGCTATTTAACGTTCCCCAAAACGTTTAGAGAACACGACTGAACTTCGGCTAAGCCAGCATTGAACTCATTATCTTCCGATAATGAGAATGGCGTCCTGACCAACCAAGCTTCCATGTTCTCCCCGCGAACTTTGTAACAAACGCCAAAATTTTAATCATTCAGCTGCAAGCTACGTAGAAATATATTTTATAGTTGATAATTGTGAATTTTGTGGTTAATAATTGTGACATTGAGTGCAGTATAATATTTCCTAAATACGAATATATATGAAACACCATCACCCATATGCATGAAATCACAAATAAAATTTTTAATGGATTTTATAAAGACTGATCATAAATTTCTTCCATGAAATATTTCACGATAGAAAGTTGTAATTTAGTTTGCTTACAAATACAGAGACTTACATGCCATGTCAGTAAATTTTAATAAGCCATATTTAAGATGGGCAATATTCTCTGGGCTATTTATAGTTGCGAAAAGCTTAAATAAAAATCATTTGAAATATCTTTTTCTAAATATGGAAAATTGAAATGAATTAGCTGTCCAGTTTGTATGCCTAGGAATAGAATTTATACTTCAGATCATGAAAATGTTATCTGAAATATTGCCAAAATAGGAATATGGATTATCAGAGCCTTATTTTTGTCTCATGCGATTCTCGCTAGATGCTCGTCATACAGATGAAGACCAATAAGAATTAAGGTGAAAATTCAATTTTAACAATCCTAATGTTTACTTCATTGCGATGAAATTGAAAACATTTTGTTCCATTTCAGCATTTTACTAGAAATTTTTGCGAGTTAACTTCGTAAGATTTTTTAGTGTGTTTTACAATTTGTTTGGCATTTTGGATAATTAAATTCCAGGTTGTATTGCTATTTTTCATTACTTTAAATTGAATTTAAAGTTACTGTTTAAAATTGTGTCGATACATTCTTTCTTTAGTTTATGTATATGGCATTCTTATAATTTATATTATTACTATAAATACTATATAATTTGTTTATTATTGTTTCTGTATTTAATTTCTTAAAGATATTCTATTTAACAGTTTAATTTGTACTTAATAATTTATATTTATTCTTTTTCGAATGTTGCTTTATTTTTCATTGTTATTTGTGTTCGGATTCTTCTGGAATTTTCGTTAGAATTCGTATTCTGATTTTCTTAAAACTGATATTTACTTTTTCGAAGTTTCCATATTCTTCTTATTCGCATTCGTTTCCGAAGTAATTTCTTTTTTCAGCTCCCTCGTTTTTTTCGAAATATTCTTGTGAATCAAAATATTTTATCGAAATCAAAATAATTATTCGAAATATTTTTGTGTTTTGTTTTAATCAAAAAATTTTATGGATAATTTAACATATCAATTTTTTTTCTTTACCATTGATATTTGAAATCTATAAATTTGCATTTTTTGTTAATTTTGTAAAATTAGTTGAGTATATTGATAGATACCAACAATGTATGAAATATTTGTCACTATTTCAGCCATTTTTCTTCCCGCCGTTTTTCCCGATCGGAAATTCGGCATAAGTATGACATCATACGGCCTTGCCGACTTTTTGAAAATTTCGCGCCAAAGGTGACCGTACGGTAAAATTTTACCTTAAATTTTTATCAAAATGTAATGAGAATTTGTTTCATTGATTAATATTGTCAATATTAATCAATAGCTAATTAATCAAAAGCTCATAGTGTATCAGAAATAAAATTTACTTCAAATGCTTCTTATAACCAATGAATAGTTGTCTGTCTTTTTCATTTATTATTTCATGTTAAATATGGAATTGACTTCATCATGTCAGTCATATATATTGCATTATACTGCAGAATGGATTGGTATTTGTAATGCCTTCTATTAAATTAACTATTGAATATGGCAATAGGTCTCCTGTAATTTTTTAATTTGTTTTAAATTTTTTTCATAATGTAATGGATACTCTGGATATTTTTAAAGAAGTATGGGAGCTATTTAATTTTAAATTTAAGAAATAAAATTCTTACTTTTTCATCTGTTTTGAAATCTTTTCTGCAGCTGTTGTTACGAGCTTTATTAAAGAGAAATATTTTAAATGTTTACATCACACATTGATTTGATATTATTACTCTGCATTTGATCCTTGTTTAGGAGCACTGCATAGGAACTTTTTTGTTGTCTGATACGTATATAGAGTATTTTATCAGTTTGATGAAAGCAATTAATCTAGATTTATTTACTCTGGATATGCTTCTCAGCATTGGAAACTCTTCGTTTTTTTTCTTGGCAATCAATTTGATCATTAGGAAAAACTAATTCTCTTAATCTCATGCACTCCCACTTTTATTTACCTTTGAATTTCAAATCGTATAACATCAGAAAATTTTTTTTATCAACTGCGAAAAAAGTTTCATTTGTGGAAATATTGCATATTGAAGAAAACAGCAATAATTTTTTGTTGCTTTTTCATTATATATATGTGTGTGTTATTTTTTAAAATAGTTTATGTATGAAAAAATTTTATGCAGCAATGTGTTTCTCTTGCTTTTTTCTCTCATAAAAATTCATTTCTTTTGATGGTGCCAGCAATTAGAGCACATTTTTATATTACAGCTTTTAATTACATTTTATTCTTTTTTTTATCTCTTTTTTTATTTGGCCTAAGATTTAAAAAAGAATGTGAAGACCAATATGTATTGATATTGAAATGAAAAGATTTTTTTTCTTTTTTTAGATAATGGTGAAAGCTAGGATATTATAAATTAAATGTCAAATGAAAATAAATAATATTAATCCTTATTTGTAATCATTCATTTTTCCTGATGCATAAAAAATGGCAATGGGGTTGGGATTTCTTTGTCTGGATTATTAAATTGTTTTTTTTCCATGTAGAGTAGATCACGGAATTTACTGGTTCTAATTTTTCATTTTTATTGTATGGGAGATTTATTATACAAATGCCAAAAAATTTGTTGTCTTTTCATTAGTTCTCTTACCTGTAAATTGTTTTTGATGTATCAGGTAGCAAGTCCAAGTGTTAAAATTAAATATTTGATTGATCATTTTAGCACTACAAAATGGAGAATTGAACATTATAGTTTAAGATAACTATATTAATAGATGATAACAGTTACCAGTAGTTTTGGAAATTGCCTTTACTATTCTTCTTGAGTAATATCTTTATTTTTTGCTATCATATTTAAAATAAACATCAATAAAAGCACTTAAACAATTATCAAAAATTAATCCTTTTTTTATATTACCTAAATATATGCTTTCAACAAATGCTAAACTTTTTGCTCATATCTGTTATTTCATATTTCTCTGTTACATATTTCCACTTCATGAAGACATTTTTTTCCTGTAATTATTATATGGTTGACATATCAACCAAATTTATTTATCAATTATTACATTTGTTCATGGAAATGTGTGTGATTCGTTCATGTATAAAAAACAAAAATTCTAAAAGTAAAAGATTTTTTGCTAGTTTCTGGAGAAAAGAGTAGTAAAATTGACTTTTTTAACTAGTCCAAAATAGTTATGTGGATTAATCACTCTAACTTTAAATGAGTGTGAAACAATCAATGCATATAACAATCTTATATATGATAAGCAATTTTTTTTCTTAGATTCATGTGGCAAATTGCAAAATATTTATGTTGGAATTACTTTCACAAAGGACATTAAATGTTGTATTTTTAATGTATCCACACATTTGAGTTGTTATTTATTCCATCTTTACTGTAATTTGTAAATCATACGTGAAATAATGAATAACACATAATGTAAATTCTATATTTCCAAGGATTTTTAAATCATAGCATTTTTCTAATTAGTCTTAAAAGTGTTTAAAATGGCTTCTGTTTTGTCACAGAATAATAGAGTGTGTTAATGAGTGAATGTGTGGCTATTATTTAGCAACTATGTGATTGTTTTGAATAAAAATAACTTATTCTGCGTATTACATTCAAATATATTTACATGCATTGTATTTAATTGTTATATATATTACTTAAGAATAAAATAATGAAATACCCTTAAACATTTGTAATAACATTTTGGAATTTTACATGTCTTTTATTCATTGTTCAGTTGATGATATTAGAATTGTGATTTTTTGTTTGATATTATATGTAAACCATCCAATTTTTTGGAAATCTTCAGCTCATTCAATCATATAACTACCAACAACATATTTCAGCCCACATAATTTTTTAGTCTAATAAAGAACAGTAATATTTAATGCAACAGATTCATGCTTTTTTTACCCTAATTAATAATTAAATTAATAAAAGACAACAATCAATTTATTAAGAAACACATAGAAGTCTATAAATGAATGCATCTTTCCCAGTGTCATTTAAATTTTTTCATTGAATATGTATTTTATTATTAATGAATATTTAGTAAAAAGCTCTTTATTAAAACGTGACAAAATATGCATTTTTAATAACTTATAATCTTTTTTTAGATTGTATCATGAGAGTATCCATATTTGAAGTTATCTCAATTATAATTACTTTGAATAATTGTAAATTTATTACATACTTAAAATTATTTCTCTTATCCCTTCCATCACTATTCAAAGCTAAATATTTGATGCATGTTATGAGCATTGGAAGTCTTGATCTGCAGGATTTCTATGAAATTAATATTTGCATGAAAAAAGCTTTCTTATCACATAAATATGTCATCAGTATTATAACTTTGTAATGTAAGCAAAAGTTACTGTTATATCTAATTTATTAAGTTAAATTTTGAATATAAATATTTTAATTCTATTAATTCTTTTAAATCAGTTGTTCTAAATCATGGTACCGTATTGTGAATTTCTTATTAGCACACAGTTAATGTAAATTTTTTTTGAACATCTGTAGCATCTTCGACAAATCTTTATCAAAGATGTGTTATATTTATGAGTTTCAAAAAAGAAGCTTGGAAAATTCCTCTACTTTCACCTCAAGAAATACACCTGGTAAAAACAGGAGTTGTATTTATCGCATATCATCAACAACTAAGAACCAAGAAAGTAATTAATACTAATGCTTGATTTATCCATCCATTAATAGATTTGAAAAATAGATATTAATCAGAACTTTATAAAGAAAAAGTAGGAAATGGCATTCTTTATGTTAATGAGATTATTAATTTCAATGACTGAATCTCTTAAGATATAGATAATGCAAAATACTTGATTATTCTTGAAAATAAAAATAAGGAATTATATATATATACTAAAAGTATCATAAATGTGTATAGTACAATTACAATTTTCCTCTTTATTAAGTCATTGCAGTTAAATCTGAAATAATTGTTATTGAAAACAATTGGAAGAGTGGTTAATTTGTATACATTTCTAAATAGGAATTTTTATGAACTTAAAAAGAATCAATTGAAAAAATGGCCTATTTTTCTTAAAAGTATCACGTTTGTTTTGAAAAGTAGAATATTTTACTATAATGTAAATGCCCTAAAAAAATTTACTATATATTCCATATTTCTATTTTCTACAGATAAATATCACATGTGATTTGATTTTATTACAATTCTAATTTTTCATGGTATCATTTATTCCTGAATGTAACAAATTAAAATCTGCGTAGAACAACAGATTTTAAGAATGTAAAAAGTACAAATTGTCTTTATATTTCAATTATGAAAACTATAATTTCAACTAAAATAACAATAGACCTATATATTTTCTTTGCCAATCAAAATAATGGAACTAACTCAAACCGCAGTAAAAACATTATCCATTGATTAAATATTTTATAAATGCATATTGTTTCCAAAATTATATTTTTTATTTTATTCTTTCATTTTTAAATTTTTCTCTGAAGCTTATTTAAAACAGTTTTAATTTATCTTATTAACTTAAATGTTGTCCTAAATATAAATTTAGAATAGAGTGAAATCGTTCAAAGTGTATATGCTTTCCTGCCACTATACCACTATATAGAATGTTGTTATGCATACTAAAAAAGTGTTAATTATTCACATATATGTGTGTATAGATTATTCACACATAAAATTTTAAACTTTAAATTAAAATTTAAACATTTACTTCAAATTATATTATTTTTAGTTTGGTTAAATTTTTTGAAGTTTCATAATAATAAGGTTCCTTATTCTTGACAATTTTATACTATAATCTCAATGTATCCACAACATGAATATAATTTTTTTTATTATTTTTACTGCAAAGATATTAAGTACATGTTTCTGTATTTTTTAATGTTCTTAAAAGGTATACAGTAAATACCTAATTCTTGGAATATATTTTATTTGGCATGATGTTTAATTTTAATATTTCAAAATTATGCTATGTGTGAAGTGCAGGAAAAATATTACTTTATTCAGGCATGCAAATATATCTAGAACTTTCACCAAACATTTGTGCTTATTTACTTAAGACGACAGTTAACTAATTGTATATGTTATATGTCATTCTGAAATTATTCTAAAAATAAAATGTATAGTATTTAAAAAAAAGATTTTGATGTGTTATAAAAGTTTATTTCCTGTTAAAATTCTAGAAAGCATTTGGAATCTGTTAATTTTATGTATGTTTAAAATCTATATTTAAAAATAGAAATTAATGTATACAAAAAATTCATAGAAAAATAAAATACTTGATAAAATATTGTTTATAGTTATGGTTTATTTGAACTGATATGCCCTTTCTATTTTATCTAAATCCTTACTAGCTTGAAATTATGTGATTTTATGAATATTCGAGTTTCAAAGTATTCTGAAGTCATGATAATACTTTAAATTTAATTGGTTTATTCAATAAATTTCAAAAATTTAATATAAAATTAAAGGAAGGATTTTTTAATACAAATCTTGGAACTTCTGGATTTGGTTCTAATGTTAAGTGTTCTTGTGTGTGTGTTGAATTCAGAAGTTTCTTATTAAACATCATTTAAATTTTCATATAAGAATTCACCTTGTATTTGAAATACTTTAATCAAGTATTTCAGGTATCTTACTATAATAATTTCAGAAAAGCAAAATTATTAAAAAGTTGGTATTTAATCTCAATTTTTAATAGCCTAAAATCTATACTATATAAATGTATATTATAATAATCTATATTTATTAAACTCTACACATATGTATTGATTTCATCATTATTTAGAATTTTTTTCTTTGTATGACATGCATTTTCATGAAGGAAATTTTTCCTTAGTAACAAAGCATAAGCTTCTACATTTTATTCAGTGAAAATCAATTTTTACACAGGGTAATGATTCAGACATACAGTAAGCATAGATGCTGTGTTTTGCACTACAAACTATTTAGGAATCAAGACAACAACTTGTGCTCATGTGTAAGATTTCTATGGATTTTATTTATAAATATGATATTATATATATAATCATTATATTTCTCTCTGTCCATATTTAAAAAAAAGGAAAAAATTTTATCTTGCCTTTCTAAGTTATTTTAATTACAAAATATTTCTTCTATACAGAGCTAATGGCTGTATGATGTTAACAAATATAATTTATTTATATCATACAGTGTGTGTGTTAAAAATTTTTAGTACGTCTAAAAATGTTAAATAGAAGTAGCGTGTCTAAAAAGGCTGATTATATACAATATTTAAACTTTTTGATTTCTTATATATTATCCCCTCTCATTGTCCTTATAAAGGTCATGTTGTTGCACCAGCGTGCTTCCCTGTACCTCTAGCTCTGAATCGGGCTCTACCAGTTACATAGAAGCACCCGGGTGCAGTTTTCGTGATTTTGAAGCAGGGACCAAGCAGAAAAGCCTTGCCTACCATCCTCAGAAAGATCATTTCACTTTTAGAACATATTTAACGTGCCCCTGCTACCTTTAGCGAATAGGACGGAGCTGTATTAAGCCAGGATTGGAACTCATTACCTTCCGATTGTGGTGAAACACTTCTACTCGGAAGTTGGCAGCAGCAGCTGGAAAAACTTTATTATTGAACATTGGCAACACCAATCTTATCCGAAGAATAGCGCACGGTGAGCAACGGAGCAGATTCACGTTTTCCCCGACGATGTGAACGGACTAGTTCAGAAATCATTTCTCTCTCAGAGAATTTTGTATTTGCGACGTTTTAGCATTTCTTTAATTAGCAATAGTGTTGTAAGGATGGGAAAAAACCCGTTTTATTTCCGGGAATAAACCGGGTTTTTTCCCATGGGAATTTTCAAAATTCCCGGGAATTTTTAAAAATTCCCAAATTATAAAAATTGTGGAAAAATTTGAATTTTCTTAAAAATTTATAAGTTTTTAACCACATAATATATTTGTGATATAAGATATATTTTAATGATTTTTACTTTCATTTATGGCGATAGAAATTTCTCAAAACATATTTGGAAAAAGATGACAGACATTTGTAAAGATTGGTGAGGTTTCAAGTTGTGTTCATTGTAATTGTTACTCGTAATGTTTACTATTTGAATGTGCATTTATTAAATTTTTATAACAGAGATATCGTTTAGATATGCTGTCTTTCACATATATATTCCTCGAAAAATATTATTCTACTATTATTTGTAAACTTAATGTTAAATTAAACGCAGTAGATTAGATTGATACTGATTCTGAAATTGCATACGAAAATTTTTTATACATCAATCGTTAGTGTATATAGATATTCATTTTGTTTTTCATTAGATATCTGGAGTTACTTTTGATCAATTTAGATATAAGTAATAGCCTGGATGTACATCTATAGTATGAAACATTCAGAAAGTAATTTTTAACTATTGTGGTTTTATTTTCGGTGGTTCAATCAGATGTTTAAATATCTGCTTATCTCGAATCAAATATTATACGTATTGTATACAAAACGACAATCATTTTCTCTTGCCATCAAAAGTAATGATTTGAACTAGACTGATAATTTTATTTGGCACTTTTAACATGCAAGACATTTTTTTCTTTTGCAAGTTTTTTATACATAGATATACTTCATAAATGCTTAGATAATTGCTATAGGATTCATTACATAGTGTTGTGTATATACTTTCTAGAGAATAATAATGCAAAAACCTTCGTAACAAAACAGATTGTTCATAGATTATAATAAATACTGATTCTTATTAATATTAGTAGAACATTTTCCCAATTTTTAACTGTTATATTTATTAAAGTTTACAAACTTGGTGTTTGAGATTTGGAAAATATCTGAACTTTAATACTGTCATATAAAAAATGTCTGTTTGTAATTGCTAATTATTTGCTAGTAATAAAGAAGCAGGAAAATGCTCTTGATATTATTCATCATTAAAATGAAGCTATTTATTATTGGAAATGTTGGCGAGAAATTAAATAGAATAACTAGATTTAAATAAGCATGTTAGATTTATTTACTAGTTAATTTAGTTGATTATTAATGATATAACAAATCAGTAATTTTGTTGGGTTACGTGACAAGAATATTAAAGTTCATTCATTATTATGGACCTTTTAAAATTTGAATATGCATGTTAGTTCCAATAATTTTAGATTTGTTGAAATTTATGTCATAATTTTGCTTTTACTGAAAGTTATAAGTTAAATAGTGGCTGTTGATGCTAATTGATTAATTTGAAGTTACTTAAAATTTTGATGAAGTATTTCTTATAATAAAATTTTTGTAAATTGGTCCAGTTTGTGTCGATATAATAAACTTCTTTATCAGTATTACAACTTTTAAATCCTGTTTATCCTAGCTAGCAGAACCTGTCTCCTATTAGCATTTGCCATTTCCTCTTTTTCAACATCTTGAGATATCTATTTTCCATCTTTTAGGTGGTATTACATAAATTTTAACTTGGTTGGATAGTATTTATAATCGTTTATAAATTATTCCAAGTTTCCTGGATGTGGCTTTTGTGTTTGTTACATTATAGTTTCAAATGAACTAGATAATAAACAAAACTTTTGATTTTCACCATAATTTTTACCAATTTCATTTTGATTAATTTATGTGAGCTGAAAAGTGCTTCTAAAAGTTCTGCTTAGTTAAAGGATTATGTCATATAGAGACATTTATATATATATGCAGATTACATAATTTCATAATTTTAAATATGTATACACACATAACATAATCAGGGGCTTAGTGAATCAAGATTGTTTCTCAATTCAAAAATGTGTTTTGTGTAATTTTACTATAATTAACAACTATTATACAGAATATGTTGATGGTTGGTATTGACACACTTATATGAGATTGTTAATAATAATGTTCATGTGTAATATGTTAAATGTTTCTTCAAATAAGAGTTTTTATAAATTCTAAATTACATTGTATTTTACATTTATTCCAGAAAAAACAAACTTTTCATCTGTATTTGAAATTTTTTAAAGTGAGCTGAAGTTCACAAGTCTTCCTTCTGACAGCATATCTATGACCTACATGCATTAATTTACAATGCATTTAAAATGCTTGAAACTTGCTATTTTAAAATCAGCAATTAGTTTTAAGAAGCCAGAAAGGAGGTAGGATGTTGTTTCTAATACCTCGCTACAAAGATTTTCACTTTTCAGCATTACAAGGGCTTAATATTTTACAGATTTATATCACTGGGCATCAAGTTGGTTTTCTATCATGAAAGAAGTAGTATAAACATTGAAAAACTAATATTTTTAAACTACTATTTATGATATTTAGTGTCATTTTCTTGTTTTAAATATAGTATTACAGTTACAGTAAAATAGGTAGCTTTAATTTTATACATTATTTATTACAACAATTTTTGTTATATCCACTTCAATTGTCATGTTGAACAACTATATTCATAAAAATCAATCAGTATTTATTAAGCAATATTTTTATATTTGTAAATATTAGATATTTTCTACCATAGAAATAATATCTATTTTTAGTTCACAAGGTAACAGGTAAAAACATATTTAGATGGGATTTTTTTACTGTGCAGATTTCTAAATGCATCTGTACAATTTTAAAATCCTTTCAGAACAAATTGTTTATGGTTACTTCAAGTTTTTGAATTGTAAATATACAACTCACAAAATTACAGATTTGTCAATTGTCCTAAAAATTTTGTATTATGTACAAATTTTAATCTTGTGTGTAAAAATTCAAGCTGAACTAACTCTTAAAAAATATAAGTTTTCAAGTTTTTACAACAAGATTATAGAAAAATAATATACCTATTTTCTTATATCAAACTGGCATTAATATTTTTAGAGCTGGTATTTTAACCAAAAATCTTCTTTTGAAAAGAATAACACATTTCTGCCTTTTTATGAAAAGCAAGATGCATTGAATTAAAAAAATAATTTAAATTTTTTTACAAGATTACGTGAGTGTACAATTTTAAAAAAGCAACACTTTTTTTCAGAATTCGTTTGCTTGACTCTCGTAAATTCTTTTCATAATATCATAAAGTTATTTCAATTTCTAGTACTAAAGTCTGAAAAATAAAAATATTTTCAATGACAGATTATAAATAATTTTTTTAATTCACCCACATTTTCTGTCTTATCAATTGGAATTGATGAACAATAGTTTTAAGAGATTTTGATTCTACCTTACTGTTTTGAAATCATTTTTAATGTTGTAAAAAATTTTCAAAAACGCAATGAATAATTTAACTGTAGATATATTGTAATTGTGTAAATTAATGTATCAGATCCTTGCAAAAGAAATAAAAATAGTTTTATTTAAAGTCTGCATTATATATATATTGTACTTAAAAATTGTTAATTAATCTTAAACTATAAAAGAAAATTATTTTAAATATTTTAACTATAATAAAAGAAAAAGTATTTTTATTCATGATTACATTTGTGGATAAAAAAATTTTTATATAAATTTTTTTACACATTTTTTGTCACATTAATTCCTACAAGATATTATTTAAATGATGATTCGCTGGAAGAGCTCTTTTTTGTTCACACTTACACATGTCGCCTCACCACATACTTTCATTTACATATTAATTAAATTTGTGCACCATTTACCCATATTCAGTTGAAAAGAATATCTGAAATGGTATCATTTTGTATCACTGACAAATTAAAAATTTGTCAATTAGAAGTCAAAACAAAAAAGAAAGCAATTTGCTTGGCATTATTTATTTTTCAATCATCAATTTTCAATTTATTACAAAGACTGAAAAATCAAGTACTTCCTTACTTTTTTCAAATAATTTGTTTTTAATTTTTTACATTAAAATTAAAGTGAAATTATTTTTTTAAAAAATAAAGTAATTTCGAATCTATAAGAAACAAATCTATATAAAGAATGATCGCAAAAAATAATAAATCTCTTACAACCTAAAAGAACTGAAAATGGAAAAATAGATATGAAGAAAAGAATCACTATTTGTTACAATAAAACAACATTATTTTTGATCAAATAACAATTTTCAGTTTATTTTCATAATTTCATTAAATATGAAAAAACTGTTATGGAACTTTTTGCACGTAAGCTTATAACTTGCATTGAGTAAGATTAAGTTTTGAATTAAAACCTAACAAAAATTGCTGATTTTGAAAAATTGATTGAAAATTGATATGATGAATCCTAAACGAAGAAGATTTTAATTCTCGCTAGCTACACTTGTTCAAAGTGTGACTTAATATAATTGTGGTAATTTTAACCAATGATTCTGCATCTAACTGTTAGCGCAATACGACTACGCGTTACTACAAGTGATGATCGATATTTGTCATTAAGTCATAGATATATGTCAATAGAATGACAACTCTGGCCAAACTCAGATACTCTCTCGCTGTAAGCTCCGTAAAGTTAGCATCCAGATCAAGCGTGCGTCGGAGGCTTCACAAATATGGTCTTTTTTCGAGGCGACCAGTCATAGGCGGTAGCATTTGCAATGGGCATGTCCATGGATCGATGGAGATAACATCCTGGATGCTTATGTTCGCTCTTCCAGCGCTATAGGTGAGGTTATCGTGCTACAGGATGATAATACGGGACCACATAGGATCGTGGAGGCTTATTTTCAGCCAGGAAACAATTGAGCAAATGTTATGGCCAGCTCGAACAACCAACTTGTACCCAATCCAGCATGTTTAGGACGACGCATAGCTGCTCTCAATTCCCTTCCTAGGTACGATACCCATTTCGAAAAGGATACAATTTCTTGACATCTAACAATTTAGACTATTGATAAAGAGCCCAAATATATTTTTATAATAACAAAAAAGGAATTAATAAGCAGGTTCTCTGAACTATAAAGCTTTTTGTTTTGTGGATATTGAATAGTTCATTCTAAAATCCAGGTAATAGTTTTCAAAAATAGCCGAATTGTGGTCAAGAATATCATTCATTATTTCCCACTGAAATCATTTCTCCATTAAGTAAATTATAGTAAAGAATGTAGTCTATGTTACTAGTTTATTTTTCTGCACTAATTAGTATGAATTTTAAGCTAAGCTGGCAGCTTGCTTTTAATTCAACAATTCTTGATTCAAATCGCACTTGATTATGTTTGCAGAACTTTGGAATCCACTTTAAACACAGGTCCTGGTCTAATTAGCCTTTGTGTACAAAAAATGACCGTTGGCAGCCAATACAGGCCAAGGTAACATGAATTTTAAAGATCTTTAGGATCAACTCTTCTAAGATCTGTTAGAACATGCAAACAACAACTATTTTTAGGAAAAGAAATATATTACTTAAAAAATTTTACACTTTCTAAGTACTTGGTTTGAAATGTATTTTTCAGCTATGCTGAAGAATCAAAGTACTTTAAGCATGGAAATGCGTCTCCACACACAGTGAATCTTATATCATAAAACATTTTTATTATTTTATACCAAATCTGCATAGGCATTCAGCCTAAAACATAGCATTTTTGTCTAGAATATGTTGAACGGAAGATAATACTTGTGCTAATATTTCATACTAAGTTAAAGCAAAAAACAAAAATGTAAATAATTCATAAACAGTAAATAAATTGTATACGACCTGAAGGTTTATTTCCGAACAGCGATAATGATAACATTAAGCGATAATTTGTTTCTAAAGAAATGACACACTAAATTTTACACCTAAAAGTTTATTAGTTTTTCTCGATTCATGTTCGCCCTAGAAGCTGTTTAGACGTTTCTTTGTTTTCTTCTAGAAATAAAGTATCACTTATTATATTATTATTTCATACCCCTTTAGTGAAGTTTTTAATTTGTTTGCTCTTACTTGTATGTAAGTTGAACGCTATTAGCTAACATAATTTGAATAGAGCTCAAATCAGTCATCGTTTCTAGACCAAGAATGTCCTCAAATAGAAAATGATTGAAATATCTGATATGAACTTAGAAATGGAAACTTATTTAAAAATTTATTTTAATAAAAATTCTTATTTTCTTAGAAGATCATTTACAACAGAAGAAAGCATTAAATAATAAAAATTATTTCTGAAAGGGAAAAAATTATTTTCAAAAGAAACCCTAGAATAATAAAAAATGAAATGCAAGGTAAAAATCTCCAATTATAAGGAAATCTTTTATCGCAAGATGGTTATTTCTGGTTAACAAATAATTCATTCAGGGGTGTTTGTGTGACCCCAAAAAATCCCCGGAAACTATTACGGACTTACTACCGACATTTTGGAGTTTCGAGAAGGGGAGGGAGAAATGAAAAATTACAATTATGAAGTATTGAATGACCTAATTATTGCGTTTTGCTTTCAAAGCAAACAAAATTACCCAGATCAAAATAAATAATTAATTATTATTCCTACTTCCTTTTGAACGACGATCCCCGGAATTTCCGGGTATCGAAGTTCAAAAACCCGGAATTCCGGGGTTTCCCCGGAGCACAAACACCGCTGTTCATTAGTAGACACAGCAATAGTTGAAATTAAAGTAATACAAAAATTTCCAGTCGAATACCAAATAGTTTGGCTTACTATCACAATTAAGAATTCTTCTACATGATATTCCTACCTAAATTCCCTTCAAAGATATAGCAGAATTCATGGAAGAGAATAAAGTAATAGTATTAGATCTTAAACGTTTCCTTAAAAAAATAGTACTAAAAGTAGGCGCTATCCTACCAAAAAAAAAAATGATCTTTAAAATTCAACTATTTGTGCAGATGAACCACGTCAATGTAACAACAGCCTAAAATTCTTGCAACCCTCATTTCAGCGCAAGAATGAGGCTAAGTGTACAAACTGTGAAGACCTAAAGCATGGCGGCTCTTGTGAAAAAAATACCAAATGCAACAACTTCCAGGAGTTAATTGAGCCGACCTCCCAAACTGTACCAAGAGAAAGCAAGAAAAAAGCTCATTTATAAACAATCTTTAGTCCGAAGCCCGCAGACCCTTTACTTCAAATAATAAGAGCTATGCTATGAAAGTGATGTATAGATACATACATACATACATACATATATATATATATATATATATATATATATATATATATATATATATATATATATATATATATATGTATATATATATATATATATATATATATATATATATATATATATATATATATATATATATATATATATATATATATATATATATATATATATAATAAGAAAAATCATGGATTCTCAAATACCTTTTAATTTCCATGTTTAATTATATCTCATCAATTTAGAAGATTACATGAAGTTATTACTCACTTTTATGTTCATAAAACTATCAACGGTTCAAACAAAAAAGAAACTTCGAGGCAAAAAAGCGCATTTCTAATGAACACTTTAACCACTATGTATAGTTGCAACACCTTTGGAAGGCTTCCCCTAAGTGTCAAGCCAAATTTTACCCATTACATTAGCATTACATAGTTTCGAAGCACCAAGTTGTTGAGCATTACAAAAGTTTAATCAGGTCAGTTCTCACTTTTGCCACTGAAACCTGGACCCTGTCCCAGGCCGACGAAAAGACACTCGCAACTTTCGAAAGTAAGATTCTGCGCTCCATCTTTGGCGGCATCTGCGACAGGGGAGCCTGGAGAAGAAGAACCAACTTTGAGTTATACCGGCTCTTCGGAGAACCGGACATCCAAAATCCCAACGGATGAAATGGGCCAGGCATATTATAAGGATGAGCGCCACCCGCACTACAAAGAAAATCTTTTTGGCATCTAAGGAAGAGGAAGACCAAGACTGAAGTGGAGTGACTGCCTCCAGGACTTCGAGTCAATCAACTTCAGAAAATGGAAAGGTGTCGCCTCCTTGATAAATCCAGGGTCCACACATGACTGTCGCGACATTGATGATGATGATGATCATATAGTTTCCAAGTAGTTTAATTTATTTTAAGCTATATGTAACCTTACTGTATTTATGAGCAACCTTGTTAGTCTTAGAAATACAAACCACAGAAGTCTGTATATTTTTGAAATGATGAAATGTATATTAATGAAATGCCAGAGGTATCAGGAATAAAAAAAAAAAATTTTCGGTGATAGATCTATCCTTGCTTCGCATCTAATTTCCTCTTCAGTGGTAGAAAATTGGTTCGAAAATAAATGAGTATAGAATTAATTGCTGAAACAAAACCTATTATTTATGCCCACATAAAAAAATGGGTGAAATTAACCGAGTTAAACTCAACAAACACTTCCAGATACAATGCATTTATTCTTCTGCTATTAACAATACAAATCAATACACAACATAATCCCACATGGCGGTATAATTCCTGCAATAGATTTTTATTTCTAAAATAAACATCAATTCAAGGCCAAAAAGCAAATTGAGAATTCCTCCTGGACCCTCTTTTAATGATTTTCTGCTAAATTAAGGCAAACAATAATAACTACTAAGAGAGAATATTTGGATAATATTTGCAAGCTTCAACAAGAAATTCCTGTCTAAAATTTTTTAATTCAATTAATCTAAGATAATACCCAAAAAATAATAAAATAATAATTCTGAATGTTGAAGAAATACTGGATACTCAAAATTAAAGAAATACGTTTGTACTAAGATGTTAAGTCAATTTTCTTTATCCTAGTTTCCTTTCTAAAATTGCTGACTTTATATAGCAATATTTATTTAATGATGAAATTCCCCCTAGTTGAAAAGTTGCTACTATTCTACTTATTCATAAATCGCAACCCAGTTTCCTTAACATCAGTTATTGCCAAAATATTTGAAAGGATTCTTAAGAAAATGGACCTAGTCAATTCCCTAATATGTTGCTTTTTTAAGTACAGTAGTCGTCCACTCTAAAAAATTCTCACCTACATTCACTGAAGGGTCCGTCTTACTACGGCCCTTAGAATTGATTTGAGCCTTCTTAGTAGCAGATACAGCTCCCATATCAAATAAACTTAGAAGTTTGATTACAAATGTTGGATTAAACGAGTTTCCAAATTGTGGAAGACCTATGCTCACAAACATCTCAACATCACTGTCATGTTTTAACAACCATAGAAAGTGGAAGTCATTCCAAAATAAGTCACCTTTACATCCAAATTGAAGCTTGGTTTACAGAAGGTCTTCATAACCAACCGAAGCTTCAAAAATATATATACTACACAAGTTTTAGTAATGTCCTAAATACTTCAAATTATGCCTTCTCGGACAGTGAATCTGTTTAAACCTCATAGTTCCACTATAAGTTAGTCTGAAATTGCACCGATCCAAGCATTTAAGTCTCATCGTGCTTTAAAAATTATTTGGGCTCTTGCTCTTAAAAATAATGTATGCAACGAAGCAGACAAACTGGTAAAAAATTTTTACTAGATTATTATCTTGTATGCTAATTACGCCCACTATATAAATTTTCGATGAATAAATTATCCTTATGCAGAGTTCAAAAAATATAAGCAGCAAGGAAATAATTTGTTGATTAAAATAGGATCATTAGATAACAATTTATCTCATAAACAAGGCATACAATTCATCATTTAAAAAAATCTCAATTAGGAAATTATTAATATATTTACAATCGCTTGATAAGGGTTTAAAGAGAGAAATGCATAAAGGATTATTGGCGCTGCTGCTGCTAAATCTCAAAGCAACCAACCAACAATGAACTATATAGGTACTCAATCATTACAATTTAGTTGTTTCAGTTATCCGTTGATTTGTTTGTAGACTTAATAAATGCACGTAGACTATATAAATATGTTTATGCTTATATATATATAATCACTTTTTCATTAAAAAATAACAAAAGTACAGAAATTTAGATGACTTGCACAATTCAAGAAAAGGGAATAAATTCCTTTATTTTAGTTATGTTAAGATAGTATGCAAAGTGTAATATAATGAAATTACTTTTTCGATTTTCGTCCAAAAACACGAAATGCATTTTTTGATAGAAAATTATATTGAAAGAAACAAAATATGAGAAGAAATTTCAGAAACTAGGATGTGATGGAATGAAATGGTACTAAAAATTTTGGAAGTTCACTTTTTATCCTCCCCTCTTAAAACTGACAAAGAATATGTACTTCCATAAACAACATGAGCTATATTTAAAATTAACATTGAAAGTGCGGATAATTGACAATATTCAGCCGTATTGTGAAGCCAAAAAGAAATTTTAAAACGTGAATTAAACGTTATTTTAATATAAAAATATGTATATATAAAAAAATATTTATATAAAAATATGACATCATATTTGTATAGACTGTATTATCACAATTGGAAAAATAGATTAATTTTTAAAACTTAACTTTAGAGAATGTTTTTATGGTGTCATGCTTATTGGTTAATAATTTAGAGACAGTGTTTCAGATTATGAATACAATTCAATCTTTTGAACAGTTATTAATTTGGCTCTAAAAACTAATAAGGTATATTTTATAATGAAAATTGTTAGTGTTTTTAGAAACATCTTGTTACAGAGCATGATTAATATGTTTATATTTGTAAAAATTATTTAGAAATAACATGTTTATTGCATGTGAATATTGGGGAAAAAATCTAATGTTAAGTATTAAAAATCTGCAACACAAAAAATTTAAAAATGGGAAATAAAGAAACAACACATAGATTTTATATACATGGATTTCATATACAACAATGACATAATTTTTCATACAATGCATTTTTAAGTAATAATAAACTAAAATAAATTATAAAACAAAAACAAGAAAAATAATGCAATGCAATTAACTACATTACAATTAAACATGCAATATTAAAAAGGTATCTCATTCCAATGTGTGTGAGGTTATTGTAAATAATAATAAAAAATATAGCTTTTAAATTAATAATTTTTGCTATAAATATATTTTTCAATTAATTTGGGATATTTACTGAGAGCAATTTTTCATTGAAAATAAATTTGATATTGAAAATTCAACACTTTTAATTTTGAATATCAATTCTTTATACCCATCTATTAGAAAATGTTAGCAATAATTGGTATAGTTTCATTTTATTCTTCTTATTGTATTACATTACTAATTATCATTATAAAATATTGATAAAAAATTTAGCTTATAAATGATATAATATAGCTCTGAAGTGAAAACAGAAGTAATAGGAAAGCGAGAAAAAAGATTGTTAGGACAAAGTAAAGTTTTTCAAAGCCATATTTATATTTATTGATTAATTAATAAAACTTTTACAAATTAAATTATTACTAGAACAAAATTATAAACTAATTTGCTCTTGAATGAAAACTAAAAACGAAATATTGTTTTAAATATTCCTAACTATATTTAAACATTCTTTTTACAAAAAGTTATATTTTCAATGAAACATAGCTTAAAATTCAGAAATTTTTCCCATTAGATTTACTTGAACATATGTATATTTCAAATTTAAAAAAATAATGCATACTGATACATTCTGCATAAAGAAATATTTTACATTAAAAATTGTAAAGTTCAAAATTTTACATTTATCTATACATATAATTGGCATTAATTATTTGTCTTAATTTATTTTATAAAAATGTTGATATATTTAAAAAAATAGCAAGATATGCAATTAAATTTTATAATTTTATTAAATTTTGTTCTAATTGCATATCATCGTAATTTTCTGATATGAAGTGAAATTTATTTTATATTGAAAATACTTCTTCCTATTTGTGTAAGAACTTTGATTATTTTAAATGTGAATAATGGCTTATTTAATGAGGATTCAACTATAAACGTATAAAGCAGGGATAGTACATAACATTTGATACATAATAAATCAAATACATAATGTTTCTGCAATTACATTTAGCTTGCATTAACAATTTCATGAAAAATATAAACATTGAATATTTTAAAATATTTATCTGCAAATTATTACATTTTTAAACATAAAATAAAACTTTTCAAAATTTTTTCAGCAAAAAAACTCGTTTTCACATATTTTTTGCCAGCATTAGCAATGATCAAATGTAACAGAAATCATTTTATTTAGTTACACTTTTAACTCTTTATTCCATCATAAAATACTTAAAAAGTTTTTTTTATTTACTTATTTTTTATTTTTATTTTTTTATATCAAAGATTCACTGTACAATCAATTAATGTATACTTTCTTCAATTAATAGATACTTTCTTTTTTTAAGCTATTTACTTAAGGAAGGCCAACAATAGATGATTATCCATCTATTACATAGTTTCATATTACATAATCATAGAAATAACTATCTCCAATTTTACCATAATGTTTCGGCACTTACAACTTTCTGCAGTTACAAACATTTTCATGGTGAATAATATAAACATTGAATAATTTAAAATATTTTACTATACAAATTATTACATTTTTAAACATAAAATAAAACTTTTCAAAAATTCAACATAAAAAAAACTTTTCAAAACAAGTTTTCACATAATTCTTTTCTTTTTTTCCCGAAATACTTTAATTAAAGATTCACTGTATAATGAATTAAAGTATATTTAAGACACTTCCTTTTTTTAAGCTATTAACTTAACGTGTGAAGACCAACAATAGATGATTATCTCTATTACACAGTTCTATTTTACACAATCATCAATTATTCAATTACCATAGTGTTTCTGCACTTACATTTTGTTTGAATCAACATTTTCATGGTGAATAATAAACATTGAATATTTTAAAATATTTCACAGCAAATTATTACATTTTAAAACATAAAACAAAATTTTCATTATTCTTATTAGCAAAAAAACTAGTTTTCACATCTTTCTTGCCAGCATTAGTAGTGATCAAATACACAATCATCGTTATCACTAAATGTTATAGAAATAATTTATCAACCAATTATCAAAATTCGAAGACAAATAAATTGAATAAAAAATTCAAATACTGTTTAACATAATCCTTTTTTTTTCAAGCATCTTATTATCACTATCATTACCAAATGTTACTTGAATACTAAAATATGAATTTATAAAAAAACATAAGAAAATCTTTCGTAGATTCATAATACATTTTCAAAAAAATCACATCACAAAAAAAGCCTTTCTATTTATCAATTAGTACATTCAGATCAATAACTATTGAGGAATAATGTTTTTTTTACGATACTAATTAGATAATAAAAATATGAATGAGTCTGAAGAAATACACAAGTGTTTCTGGAAAAAGTAAGTGTCAGATTTTTATCTCGTATAAATATTTGATTCTTATTAATAGTTGGTTACAGTTCTCAACAGGACATTTTCACTAGTTTCTTGTTACTTTTATGTCAGTTCAACCTCTTTTTAATGCTAATATTTACTCCTTGCCTATCAGAGTAGACTTTTTCCTGTGTTGTGAATTCATAACTTAATAATTCAGTAGTTTCACGCAAATAACTGTCATCATTTGTTAGTTCAAAATTAGGAGATATTTATCAACAGGAAGCCCAATTTGGAGCTCGTCTGCACTGCTATGCAAGTATACAGTGAATTAAACAGGGAATTTCACAGAAGCATTAAATTATGATTATCTAGCTAAATCACTGTTGTTTTAATGTAACATTAGACTTAATATTAGAACTTGACAGAAAATCTCTCAGAAAGTACTTTTGTTGTCTAAATGCATTTAAAAATATTTATCTCATTTTTTTTCTCTTTTTCTCATTTGAATTTGGAAATCCTAATTAAGACATTTTTAGTATTAGACAATTTTAATTCCTATTCATTATTATTTTGTGTTCTTGATTTTTTTGGCAAACAATAAACAATTATTAAATTAAATGTATGTAAGGGACAACCGTCTAAATTATTGTGGTGCTTCGCAAAAGCATTTTATTTACATAATGGTAAAACAGGAATAACAAGGTACAAAAAATGGAAGCCAGGATATAAGAAGATATTTTTTACTGAATATTAGAGTGAAATAATATAAATCCTCAAGAAATATACAATAGTTTGGCAATTAAAAAACATTTTCTGTGAAAATAAATAAAAAGCAAAGCTACAGCAAAGGTGAGAGAGCCATATTTGTTCCAATAAAATGTATCTTTTCATTCAGACACTGAATCGATTTGAATGATAAGTCTACTTAGAAGCCACCTCATAACTTCTTCAAATATCTGAGAAACCTATTTCTGATTAATGTCAATTTACTTCATTTTCCTTGCATCAAAGTCAATGCTAACCTTATTATGGTACAGTTTTATAATATGTAATGCATAAATTTTAAAAACCATGACTGTAATTGACCTATTGACAAGAACGCAATGTTTTATTTTCAGAATTATGAGCATTGTACAATTTTGGATCTGGTATCAAACGTATAAGCAGTTTAACTGTAAATTTAATATATAGGCTTTTAATTACTATTTTTGAAATAAACCTTAATTTTATAAAACATTTTATATTTAATAACGAAAAATTTCTGAGAATTTTTCATTATTATAGGGAAATTCTAAAATTGTATTTTAAAATGTTCATGATCTGCAACATTTTTAAACATCATTTAACAAATCTTAAATAATGGAAAAGGTTTATTGTAAAATTACCTTTGTGAATGAATTAACATTTTGAAGAAGTAGGATTCACATTATCTTAACAACTATTAACCAACTCTATCACAATACTAAACCTAAACTTAAAGCTATTCTAACCTATACTAAACCTAAACTTAAATTTATTCTAACCTATACTAAACCTAAACTTAAATTTATTCTAACCTATACTAAACCTAAACTTAAATCTATTCTAACTTACCTTAAAACTAATAACTTTTAATATTAACGCAAATCCTATTTCTTCAAATGTTAATTATATTTAGGGAGCTTGAAAAATTGCTAGTTTTTAAATTAAAATACTAGATCAGTATATAATAGGTAGACATTAAATACAGTTTTTATTCTTTTCAGCATTTAAAAGTATCGTGAACTTTCAAGTTTCTTCCTAGTATTAAGATGATCAAATAAACAGAATAATCAATTTTGTTTTATCATACTATAGTAATGCATGTCTATACTGATTTTAACGGTAAATTAAAATTACTGTAGGATTATAATTTAAAGAGAGTTTCTGAAATAGATAATGTATAATGATTCTAGACATTTGTTTTAAAAATTATTCATAGAAAGATGGAAAATGGAAGATTTTTTCTCAAACGTCATTAAAGGAATGGTAATCAAAATAAAAATTATACACAAAAACGAACAGAAATTTTTTTTTAAAAAAAATCTACATAAAAGACCGATCTTTTCCTCATGACGGTGGAATAATTTGCAGTGTACTGTTAACTGCATGACCCTCACTTTTGTTTGCTAGCAGCCAAAAGGGAAACTGGAAGTCTACCGTTATGAAGAAAAGAATCGCTCTTCAAAAATCTTTATATTTGTTATTGTTACAAGTTATAAGAACTTTATTGGAGGGCTTAAAGTTTAAAGCTCAAACTTCAGTCCTACAATTGTAAGATCAAATTTTATCTCAGCTTGTAAGTTACAGTTGAATGCTCACTGTTTTAAAAATGACAGTAGAATGATAAGCTAATCTTTTCATCATTTACCTTTTTTGTCACTTGTCTAAAACAATATTAACAGAAACAAATTGAAACTGAATGTATAACTACTATTCTTTATATGAATAATTCTAAGATTCCTTTTGATCTTTCTCATATTCGTTACAAATCTCGTAAAACGCATAGCATGCACTTCACCTTAAAAAGTTTTCATTTTTCTGAGTAGTATGTGATTTATACGCTTGAACTTATTGGCCAAGTAACTCACAATTGTATATTGTAAATAGCAGTGCGATGGCAGGGCTTCTCTCTACTAAGTGATACATACAGTTTTATAGAAAAATGGTGCAAAATTTAAATTAGATGATTTAATAAATATGTTGCTTATAACTACATACATAACAATGCAGATGAGGCTCTAACAGTATGGTTAATGGGTTTGGAAAACTCACCCATCACCAAGTGCCTATTAATTTTGAACCACAGTCAGATGACGAGGTCACATCTAAGCTGGCACCCTCCTCTCCACATCCATGCCACAACAGCGGAAGGATGAAACCATGAAGTTATCAGAGTAAACTATACATGAAGTAAAAGAGCCAACACTGACTAATATTTTTACCACACATAATTTTGAATATTAGCAGAGATTGAACAATGAACTATCAATTTCATAGATTTTTTATGGATATTTATTTTTATTTTCTGAATGTTTTTTGCATTCGTCTGAAAGATATTACTCGAAGCTTTCATTAAAAACTAAAAACTCTCAAAATAAACCAATATCAAAAACATTTAACTTTTCCATGAATGTAATAAATGTGAGTAAGTTGCCTGCTTTTCAGTTGAAAGATGATATAATGTGCTTCATTCAATCATGAATCAATAGGTAACAAGTGGTAAATAAAAAGCCAAGCTAAATAAGTTCACTAATTGTGATATTAATGGCTAAATGGAATTTTATGATGTTTAATACTTTAATAGTTCTTCCCGAAAACGTTTAGATTCAAAATGTATCATTTAGTACTTTAAATGTGATGATTTAGAGCACTGAATAGAAATTAATGCTTGAATCATATTCAATGATTGAAAATAATTCTCAAAACTTCTAAATAATATTCTTTATCATAATTAATCATTAAATAATTTTTAGTAGTTTTTAAATAGGCTCTTTTCCTCTCAGCTCAATACAAAAGAACATAAATCAATGTTATAATATTTCTGTATTTAAATTTAATATGTTCCTTTCAAAGGTTTAGTATAAAATTATTTCATTTATTTTAAATAAAAGTAGAAAATATACTTAAAGCACAAAAAAGGGTTAAAAACTAATTCCTTTAACATATGAGGTGTTTTTGATCACTACTAATGATTAGACAATTCAGAAGATCTTTGATGTGAATGACTGTTTTATCTTTAAACACAGAAAAAATAATTTTAGAAAAGTAAAATTAGTTACAGAGAGAACATCAATAAAGGTCTTCAACACCACCCCTTTCTGTAGTAGACCAAGAGGAGATCATAATACCTACACTCTAAAAAAAAGCACTGTAAATTTACAGCAAAATGTGCTGGCGTTTTGGGCGCCAGTACAATATGCTGTAAATTTTACAGCATATTCGTAAAACTTTAACAGTTCTTTTTACTGTAATTTTTACAGTACTTTTCGCTGAATTTTTACAGCACTTTTTATTGTTATTTTTACAGCTTATTTTACTATGCATTTTGCTCCATATTCTACGAAAACCTGTTGCAATAGCTCTTTACAGCGATCAGCATGTTTTATAAAAATAATAGTAGAGTATGAATCAATTTTTAATACACAATAGCTAATTTCCTAATTATGGGCCAACTATTATTAAGCAATTTTTTATTTAATATACAAAGCACAAAAACATAACTAATGTTATATTGCATAAGATGTCATTTTTCAGAACATTTTGTGATCAATAATTTAACTTTCAATACCTAACGAGATTGTTTAACTTTCTTACCCCACAATCGTAACTTTAACAGAAGTTTGAATTTTTTACTACGTATTTTTTTTAAAAAAAGTCAAGAAATAACAGTTATATTGAATACGATACAAATCTATGCATAAAATTGATTTTTGATATCTGTGATTCTACAGATTTAGGATAAAAAGAAACTTTACAAAACATTCCATTTTACTAAAATTACCAAAGAGAAATTAGTTAATGATATAGTATCTTAATTATACTGTAAAGACAATAAAGTTTTCTTTTTGATATTGTTTAAAGTAATTGATTTTTTACATGATAAAAGCAAATAAAGATTCTGAGGAAAAAAGCAATATAGTTGACAATACACTAATAATTGAAAAGAATTTTTTTATTTACATTTTAATAACTACAGCCATTTAAGTTGGATACATTATTTAAAAGTGACAAAAACACATGCTTGGACTCCATTCTTGACATATTTTTTTTTGATTTCGTTCCCCGCCAAGGATTAAAGTTGAACAAGCACCTGGAAAAAAATATAAATCAGACACACATGAATATCTAATTTGAAATTTCAAGAGATGAATATTTCAGAGGAAAAATTGTTTAATAGTTCAATAAAATAATTAAAACTTTTTATTGTTTCATATAACTGATTTAATTTTCCTAAAATATACTTCTTTTAATAGTTAACAAGTGGTTGTTACATTCAGGCAACCACAATCATTTTGATGATAAAAATTATTTCAAAGGGTTATAGCAATTTCATGATAAGAATTTTTGGTAATGAAGATCTCACTTCTTATGAAGATGATATAAAATCTGTACTTCAATTAAATCATTTTAACTGATGTTTTCTATCTCGAAAAACTAATTTATAATTGATTTAATTAAAAGAGAATATAGAATTTGTTTTATAAGGATTCATTTATGTTATCGAAAATTATATCCTCTGAGAAGCAAATCACCACATTTCCAGTGAACCACATTTTAAAGATAACTTAAAAAAGCCGATTTTAAGTTTAAAAAAAAACTTAATTTTGTAAAGAATATGGAAACATTTCTTTTGCATACATATATACACAATTTAAAAATATTTCCATCGAAAATAAACAGAAAAATTAAAATCCAATAATGTGTCAAAGTAACAATAATTTATGAAATAACATTTTATAAAACATTTGCTTAAAACTGAATTTCTTTAACTCGTAAATAGTGACCTCAAAACTGAAATCTAAGTTGTCTTAGGGAGATCATGAAATTACATAAAATAGTGCAAAATTAGGAATTATATAAAAAAAAATTTTTGCTGTTGATATTAAGCCTGCATATACGGCATTATATACATACTTAGAGATAAATAAAAGAGAATACAATTGAAGTTGTATCAAAAAAGATATATTTAACTAAAACAATTTATTTAGATTTTCTTAGAATTTTATATATTCATATGATTTATTTTAAATAGAATGTTAGCAGAGTAAACAGTATTTGAAGAGGTCAATAAATGTAACAACAAATTTTTGCTTTTGAGTTAAAACATTCCAAACCTTACGAAATATATAAATAATACATACCACAAATTCATACACATGGTGTGCAAGGTAAGTCTATATGATATATCTAGTTCATCCTGAGAAGATGTGGAAATCTAAAACTTATGAACAAATTCCTGATTAATTTATTTATGATTAATTTTTAATTTTTATGTTCATTTCTAAATTTTTTATTTACAATTTACTAAGCAGTAAATTTTTTTTAAATAAAGTTTTGAATACTTTATTACAACACTTCTAAATATTTTTCCAATTTCTCAATGATTGAAGATTGTATTTTACAACCTCCAGGAGAAGTTATTAAATTAACAATTCTTTTAATTTTGTCAGCTAATGCAAACTTAAGTCTTTTATTTAAATCTACAGATGTTAAACACTTAAAATGGTCCAAAATGCTTTGCTTTAAAAATATGCAAGGCCATCTTTCTTTTAATGTGGAAATATCAACAGGCATGTAATATCTTTTCTTTGAAACGCAAAAGTCTCATCAATTTTACAACCTCTTCAATCATAACAACAAAAAATGCACTGCATTTTGGCTTATTGTCGGACAGCACAATGAAGGAAAACATTTAAAAATACACGTGCTTACAAAAACTCTCTCTCTCAATACCTATTCCAGCTTTCAAATATGGCTGAAGTTTATATGAAGAGGCTTTACTCTGAATAGTCTTAATACTAAAAGTTATTTGTGATTATTCTATTTTTAAAACTTCCTTTACAAATCACACACTTTCTTCATATATAAATTCTTATTTTCCCAAAACATAGATATATTTTTATAAATTTTTAAAAAGTTAGTATTTAATGCACACAGTAGTATTAGAAAAATCTTGAGTACAATATATTTTAAATATGTTAGGCAACAACAAATTACAATGTTTTCACTCGTGTATTTGTTTCTTAATTATAATTTTAAATTAGCTTTTCTTTTTATGAGCTTCTGATTCCTTCACTAACATGTAAATAAATCATAAATAGTACTACAAATTTTGCAATTTGTTAATAAAATAAAGTAAAGTAAAATTTGCAATAATAATGTAATTTTTTGCAAAAAAATGTGTTGTCTGAAATTTTGTTTTATAAATATCAAACAACCAACAAAATTTCCCAAATAGACTTTTAATTAAAGTTCTAATTAGTAAGATAAATTTAAGAAATTAATCATGGTCATGAAATAATAAACATTACATTTTCTAAATGAATGACCTTAATTCGAATAGTACTTCCTAATATGTATTTAATAAAGTAATATTTCTTATATATTTGTAATAAAATAATGATTTTAAAAAATAGATATTTAAAAAAGCATTACATTTTTCATTAAAATGCATTTTTACATCTCATGCAAATTCTAAACACAAGACCATTTATTCTAATAAATATCATTATTTGTAATATTTTATTGAAAGAATTAACAAACATTTATGCCTAAAAAATGATTATTTTAATGCATGTTACAGAATGGAATTTAATTAATGATCATAATTAGAATGCAATTTAACGATCTGCATTAAAAAATAAACATTTTTAAATAAAATTCTAATCAAAAAGAATTATTTAGAAAATATAAAAAATTATGTGATATTTAGTTAATATACAATAAATTATATCATTTTACAACGAAAGAAAAATCAGGAATTTTCAACAACACAATAAAATAGAAATTCCGTTAATATATTTAATTATCTATATCTAAAAAAAATAGAACAATAGATGATTATGCAATTTTAATTTCGAAAGAAATATAGCTAAGCATTTTTATAACAACAGAAGCACTTAAATACAATTCGAATTTCGTCGAAAATTTGATAATTAAAATATTAATCAATTATGTTACCAAACTACTATAAAATATTTTAAATATTAATAAAAAGTAAGTAAAAAAAATATCGACACTGAATTAATACAAGTGAATATGATCATTCGTAAATTCAGCTTAGAATTTTTTAAATATTCAGTCAAGTTTATAAGAATTTATATATATCAAAGTTAGCTAACAACTTGCCTAATAAACAATATGAAAAATATGCGTTACCTTATATTTGGTGATTAAATTTCAATAGAAATTCATCAAAAGGAAAAATTACTCTCAAAATATCACCAACTTCACCAAACGAAAACAAGGGCAAATAAATGGCGAAATTAATTTGATTAATTTGTCGCAGGAACAGAAGAAACTTTTATCCCGCCAATTCAATGCGCATGCTCATTAGCAAACGATTTTCTGGGGCTGAATTTTACAGCAACATTTACTGTAATCATTAGTGTTCCTATGACAGCTATTTAAATAACAGTGATTTTTACTGTATTTCTTCCGTTTTTTTTTACAGTGTAGAAAGGTTAAACAAATATAATTCTAGCTAACATCTCTTTTAAAATCTGTTGTTAAAACCACAAAACATTATTAAACAAAATCATTCAGCATCTGTTAATCATTTTGAGTGTTCTTTGATATTATAAAACTGTATGGATTAGAAAGAAATGAATAAGACAAAAAAAATGTGAGTATATACATTTACATAACAGAATTATACCGGGTGATCCAAAAGTCAGAATGAACTTTAAAAATGAATAATTCGAAAACGAATCGCGATACAAGATGCGGTTTGCACCAAACGGATGGAAAAGAAACCGGGTTTTGTGTGGCAATGAAAAAAAAAATAGTTCTGTTGGCAACCAACAGATACCACTGTCGGATTTCTGATGTAGGATTATGCAAAGCAACAAACTATATAAAAAGAAGCAACAGCAGCAGGTAATGGTAGTCGAAGCTGGTATGCATCGAAATGCTGTCCATAGTTGAGAAAGCCCTCTTTGTTAAACTGTTTTATAAAAATTCGGAAAATGCCATTGCTAGCATATCGCTACAAGAAGGGTATGCGAGATAGCAAAGGACCAATAACGTCTTCTGCATTGAACAAAATTGTGAAAAAATTTGAAGCTACAGGTTCTTTGGCGTCACGTCAAAGAAGTGGACGTCCCTCAACTTCAGCTGCTGTTGCTACGACAGTGGAGCAGACGATGCAAGCCATGTCGGCGGTTGCTGCACATGGAGAGTGCAGTGCTCGAGAAGTTTCGAGGCAGACAGGAGTGTCGTACGGAAGTGTCTGGAGAGCGCTGCGAGTAACTTTGCAACGGTATCCTTACAAGTTGGAACATAACCAAGAACTGAAACCTCCTGACTTCGACTCTCGCCGATATTTTGCAAATTTGGTCTTCAATAAGATGGAAAAGCAGCACGACTGGCTTCACACTGTGCTTTGGACAGATGAAGCACATTTCACACTCTCTGGCGCAGTTAACACCCACAATTGTCGAGTGTGGACCACAGAAAATCCACATGCATTTGTTGAGGTACCCTTGCAACAGCCTAAAGTGCAGTCTGTTGTGGCTTCACTGCTCATTTCATAATTGGTCCATTTTTTTCGAAGAAGTCACACAGACAGGTTTCCAAACAGTTTCTGTCACCGGTAAGCGATGTTTAGCACTGTTACAGAACAACATTACTCCTGAACTGCAAGTGCGACAGGCACTCCAAACAGTCACCTTTATGCAAGATGGAGTACCACCTCATATTGCTCTGTCTGTGCAACGCCTGCTACGGTCAACATTTGGGGAGGATCGCATTATCAGTCGCTACTTTACTCACGCATGGCCTCCAAGATCTCCCGATCTCACACCCTGTGACTTTTGGCTGTGGGGCTTCTTGAAGTCAAAAGTGTACCGCAACCAACCGGCATCACTAGCGGCACTGGAAGATGTCATCTGCCAAAATGTGTCTGCCATAACGCAAGAAATGCAACTAAATGCAGTGAATGGTGTGGTGACTCGTCTCACAGCTTTACTTCAGAATGATGGACAGCACATTGAACATTTACTGTAGTAAGTACTAATTAACTGTAATTAATCTGACTTCATTAATCATTGTTTCATTTGTAAATCATCTTTTGTTGCAATAAAACACTATCGCGCCATGTGTCTGTCGCCAACAGAACTATTTTTTTTTTCATTGCCACACAAAACCCGGTTTCTTTTCGATCCGTTTGGTGCAAACCACATCTTTGTATCGTGATTCGTTTTGACTCTCTCTCTGATTTCGTCCTGACTTTTGGATTACCCGGTATTATGTTAACTTAATACATTTCACCGTTTAAAATGAATTCACTGCATAAAATGAAATAACTGCACCAATTATTAAGATAATTTTATTTTAATATTAAAAATCCAAAATGTGAAAAAGTCTAAATCGCATTAAATTAATTTTATAAAAAAATTAATATCATAGTTTAAATTTTATGCTCATAAATTCATCAATTACCAAGACAAAAATATTTAAACGATAAGGAAGCAATTACATTAAATTAATAAGTCTTTAATAATTATAAACTCTCAATGGAAAATGAAGTTAAAAGTCGGAACAGATGTTAGCAACAGCATTATTTTGTTGATAAAGAATTATTGTGAAAGGTTTTTTCATAACTTCTGCTTAAGAAATAAAATGATACTTAAATGTGAGAATGAGAATTATTATTTCAAGTATTTGCTGTCTGCTTGATTAGTTATGACAGAAAATGCATTTATTTTAAGTCTATGAATTTCAATTTCATTTTCAATTCCACTAGAAAAAAATGTTTGTGACATACTTGTTACAAAAACGACTACTTGATATTAAATATAAAAGACTTATTCATGTACAAAATCCCTTCGATTAAAAAAGTCGGTGAAAATTTGCCATGTTGTCACCAAATCATTTTGTGTAGTTGCCAAGGTAAATTAATTTACCATTTAGAATATTTATTATTTTAAAGAAAATAACTTATTTCTTGCTAAGTTTAATCCTATGGAGGTGTAATATAAAGCTACTGTATTTTTAAATAAGATTTTGATAATTGAGATCTGGCAGTGCTAAGTTGCTATTGAAAATTTTTGTGAAATTAATGTAGTTCTAATGTTATTATTTGTAATGCTACTATGTTGAATGTGTAAATAAAGACTGCCATAGTAAGACTGACTAATGTTTAAACATGTTTACTTTAAATTGTTTTATGAGTTTCAATTAAAATTACTTTGATTACTTTTGAATAGATATTATTCACAGGCATCCACAATATATTTTAGACTCAAATTTAAAATAATTTTATTCAACTAAGTCTTACTCACACATATTTTTCTCTAGCACATACTTAGTGAAAATTAAACCAAAAAATTAATTTTTTAAGTATTTTCTTTTATAGTTTGTTCAAAAAATAAAATTAATGACACAGTTTATTTTCAAAAATATATTAATGTCGCTACAACAAAAATGTATTTAAAGTTTAAAAAAATCCATAATTATAACGTGTGTTATTAAGTTGAAAAAGAAATATAAGCAATGAATTCTTGTTTGAAAAAGAAATGCAAATTGGTTATCAAAGTAATTACCTTGTGTTTGAAATATAATTTTCTATTGTGGGTAAGAAATGTTTTTTGTTACTTTTTTTTTAATCAAAGGGATTTTACACACTAGAAAAGAGATCCATAAACAGAGAAATTGATATTGCACTTACCAATTATCACAACAAATTTTCTAAGGTGCACTGAATTTGTAGTTTCTTAATTAATATGATGTCTGTTTCAAAATTCAGCTGAAAAATAATAAATAATATAAGATCAAAATTTAAATTTTTTGTCATTCATTTAGGAAAAATTAACACTATGTAGTAATAATTCTTTGATAAAAATGATAATAATATCTAGGTTCCTACAGATTTCCAAGAGTCAAACTCCAGGAGTCTAATCAAAAATTTCCAATAAGTAATGACATTTCTTATTAAATAATTTATTTCATATTAAAAATTATTCTTAATCAAATATGCACACAATTATATAAATACGACATTTTTCAATTATATTTGTAAACAACAGAAATAAATTACTGCAAAAATTAATAAGGATTTTCTTTTAAGTTAGAATTATTTAATGATCACTTGGAAAAGCCTTAAATGAATCTACAGTTAGAACAAAAATTATTTATTTACATGGTCAATGCCTTTTATATTACAGCATTGTTCATTGTATATAAAATAAAAGGTTACTTTAGAATTTTTAAGCACCTTCAATAGATTCCTATCTATCAATTTGTAGAATATTTTAAGATGTACCTCTTCATAAAAAAACTAACTCAAAACAAAGGAAATACAATATTAGATAAAGTTTCTAGAATATTACTTTTTCCCAATTTTTGCTTAATAAAAGCAATTCCTCTGTTAATTTCAAATTTGTTTTAAAACTTTATTATTTCACATTCATATTCTTAAATTTCTATTTCTTTAATCATCATTTTTTCAAGAAATCCTTTATGTTTTCATCTGTTTATGGCTGATTTTTACCCCCTTCATTTAAATTTATATCTCTGCTGCCACCAGCAGCAAAACTAAGTAAGTCTTTGCTAATACACTTAAATATATACTATCTATTTTTCGAACGTGATCATCGATAATACAATTATTCAAATTTTTATTGAACAGATAATTGACTATAAGAGAAGTAAAGGCAAATTAACTACTTCCATAAGTGACGCTAGTTTTGTCTATTTGAGAGTAAGTTAACATAAAAAGTATCTATTCTACCTTTAAGAGGATCAAATTTTCATCAATACAATCTTGAAATCTTACAGGGGTTGCAGCAATGATTTAAACTTTTCTACAAAACTACGATTCTTTTTTTCTAAACCACACAAAAATAAATGAATGACAATTTTTTATCGCTTTCTACAAAAAACACTGGTTATTTGAAAGAAACTTTCCACCAGGCACATTAAATATTTTATTTCAGCCTTTATTCCATTGATAAATAAAGTCATTCATCCCTTTTCATTGAAATTATAAGCAATGTTCACCAAGGAGCGTATGGAAAATACATTTTAACAGAAAAATTTTACATTTAAATATTAGTAAATGGGGAATTTTACACAATATAAAAGGTAAAAACAAACAGAAAAAGAATCAATTAAAAATTGCCCTCTGATAGGCCCTAATATGGATCTTTTTGCTGATTACTCTTCACTTCACTCATACACATAAATCTAAATACATCTGGTCATGTCTGAACTGGATAACCCTGAAACTCTAGTGGCTTAACTCAATCTTAATTTTAGTCAATTGTTATGATAGCAATCTGATATTGAGTGTCCCGTTATTTAGCAGTAACATACAGATTTAATACTTAATTTAGTTTTTGAACAATTTCAAATGAAACATTTTTAAAATATTAAAACATAACACAGAAAAAATTATAATATTCTTAACAAAAAATAGATGCAAGGATAAGTAAAAATTCCAGCAGCAATTCAAGATTTTCAAGGAGTCAAGTCAAAATTCCAGGAGCTTTAAGGCTAGGTATGAACTTAGTAATAAACATGTTATTTCTAAATAACTTTTACAAATATATACATATTAATCATGTTCTACAACAAAATGTTTCCCATTTACATATACAGTATAATAAAAACTAATATTAAGAGCTGAAAGTATTATTGATAAATTTTAAAATATGAGTGTCAAGTTGGCAAGTCAAATAATCCAAGGGAATGGAAGACAATTCTGAGAATGTAATAACATAATTTCTCAATAAAAATAATTAAATTATGTTAAATATCTCTGAACTGATTGTTTTAGTGATAAATTGTGAATAATAATATTAAAGAGGATATATTTTTAAAATATAAAAGAGGTTGTTTTCAATTATTGTTTGGAAAAAAACTGCAATATTAAATTTTGAAAATTGCATAATTAAACCTTTTATGTCAAAATAACCTTCTAAACAAAAATAAAGCAAAAGATTTAATACATAACCATGAAATAACAATGTATCCTTGCTTTACATGATTACTAAAATAAATTAGTTCAAATTTATTTAATAACTTCATCACTTAATGTTATTCTTAACACATTAATCTTTCCTTTTTTGTCAATCATGTTGCTACATATGGTAAAATTTAAAGTAATAACCAAAACATAACATTCAATCAATAGTAAAAAATTTTTAAAAATTAATAAGGAAAAGAATAAAAAGGGTGCAGTTTACAAAAAGAGCTTTGACAGTTCAGGAATTTTATTAACACTGCATAATTTCTGTCAGTTATATTACATAGAAATTAATTATGAGATTCTATTAAAAAGTGTTGTAATGAAATTAAAAATATTTAATTAAATATGACCTTAATTTTTACTCACTTCACTTGAGGTGCTTCTTCAAAATATGAAATATAATGCACCAATCTCTGTACATTAGTATAGGGGTCTCTAACGACCCTCAATCGCTCTCCAAGCCAAAATATCATTGGCCGGTAGCAACGCCTGCTGCTTCTCCTCAGAGTCTGAAAAGGAATCCCAGTTAAGCAAATTGATTCATCACAGATTAAGGCCAATGTTATATTTTAAGACAACTTAATATGTTATGGAAATAATTCTACTTACAATATATATATATATATATATATATATATATATATATATATATATACAGGTAACCCTCCTATAACAAAGTAGTTAGGTTCCTAGAAAATGCCGTGTTGTGTGAAATCGTGTTGTATGAGACCCAGAACTAGTACAAAAAGGGGGGTTACGTTCCAAAAACTTATTAAAAGCAAATATTTTTTTTAATTCGACATAAACAACTTCATTTTTATTAAATAATAAATGTATATCCAACACAAAGTAGGAAAAAAATATTTTAATCTAACGCAACCCTAATTTAATGATTTATTCGTCGTCACTGCTCAATACAATCAACCGAGAACGTTTTTTGGATGGAACGATATCGCCTTCACTTTCAGAACTTTTTTCTCTATTTAAAGTTTTTGTATGTTTTCCCCTCTTAAAAAAATCTGTAATCGAACTTTGCTGACTAGTTCTTATTAGGTCATTGTAAATTTCGCGGTATGGAGTTAAACAGTTATGCAGCTCCCTTTTGAATTTCCGACTTCTTTCCGTGGAAGGGTCTGTTTTCAAGAAAAATGACTCGAGATTTCCCGCTAAGCATAGGCCTTTTTGTAATTCTTTTAATGTTAAATTCTTAACTGCACAATCTTCATCAGAGCTTCCTCAAAATCTATTTGATTTGCATCCAGGGATGCCATTTCCGTCAAATCCGCTTCGTCAACTTCTTCTTCCACTAATAATTCTTGAATGTCTTCAGTAGCCATATCCACTAAGCCTTTGCCTCCGATTGATTTAGCGACTTTTAATATGGCACCAATTTCGTTTTCTGATGTTTCACGCATGTTTTCTGTTTCAACTAATGAGGGCCATACCTTCTTCCAACACGCATTTAAGGTTGATGTTTTTATTTCTTTCAGCGACAAAGTTATGATTTCGATACAGTGCTTGATTAAAAATTTCTTCCAAGCTTCCATTACGCTAATTGATTCCGAATCGGTTGTGTCTAAAATACACTGTAAGGATATTCTTATATAACACGTTTTAAAGGTATAAATAATACCTTGATCCAATGGTTGGAGCAACGAAGTAGTGTTAGGTGGTAAGAACACTATTCTGACGTTTTTCTGAAACTTTTTTTGCACATATAGTAAGTAATTTATTATTATAAGATAAATATAATATTACTGACAAGCAATAATACATACTTACAATATACATAAAATTATGTTATAACTTACATAAATAATATAAACCTTACCTTCATATATTATGTAAAAAAAGGAGAGTAGAGAAACTTTTTTTTATTAAATTATATTGTACTCTAAGTAATATATAACAATAGTTTTCACATAAATAATAATTAACAAAAATAAAAAATAAAGTTTCTTACATTTTGTAACATAACAAAATTAGTGTACAAACTCTGTAATTCAGATATAAATAAAATGATAAGTATTTCAAGCAAGATAACATGTAAAAGATGTTAATTTTAAACTTAATTATGCATTTTAAATAAGCCTTTCCAGTAATTAAAAATATTATTTTTTTATTTACCTTAAGAATACTGATATTACTTTTTAACACGTAACTCTAACATTGGAACAAAACCGTGTTATAGAATGGCGTGTTGTAGGAATTTTCCCGCAATTTACGAATCGTGTTATAGCGAAATCGTGTTATAAGATACCGTGTTATAAAAGGGTACCTGTATATATATATGCAGATAAATAAACATATATTACTTTAACAAACTTAAATAATTAATGAAACAAAATAAAGTTAATGAATAATCTACTACTCTTCCCAACCGTTTCTAAGAGTTAAATTAAATCCCTATATAAACGAAGAGCAGACAGCCCTCTCTCTGTTTCATTTTTAAGCATCAATACGCATGCGCGAGAAACGGAGCAAATTTCTTTAACTCGATTTAACGACAAGTAAAGTTTGCTGCATTTCTACCCTGGACGTCAGTCGAACGAGCTTCTCTGGAGAATGTTGTTGTTGTGTTGTTGTTGCTGATCCCTGTTGTCTAGCAGCGCTAGACCAAGTGTATGACATTGCACACTCTCAGGAAATCAATGACCAATAATGGTCGCTCCAGAATGTCTTCTTTATCGAGTCCCAAGCACTCAAGGATATGATCTCTGGAGAATGTTGTTTCGTCAGATTGAACTATATGGGTAAGTAAATACGCCATTCCCCTATTTTAAAATGATATATTTTTTCTTTTTAATCTTTTAAAGTTGATTTGTGGTGTTTTGCTTTCTTTACTACTTGTTGTGTTGTTCAATACTAATAATTGAATAAATTTTCAGATAGTGCTAAAATTTTATAATTACAATATATTTTGTCTATTACAACATCTACTAAAGTTCTTTTCTTAACTTTTAGAAAAGATAATTCTCTTTATTTTAATGATAATTATTGAATAACAAAGTATGTATAGTATGAATAGTTTTTAAAGCTTTTTACAGTTCTCGCACACTACATAATGGAGTATAGTTTACGATATAGTTTTATTTATTTTGCTATCATTTCATTTTTTTAGTTAATAGAATTCGAACATTAAATACCGTAAAAAAGGAAATAAATTATAGACATAAGAATAAGTAAATGAATCGATTATTAAATTGAAATATTATCTTCTAATTCGCAAATTATTTAATCCTTTATTACAAATTATTTTTTTTTACATTTTTCGTCCTAAATAAATTAAATGGAAATTCTGCGAATAAATTATTAAGTAGATAGTTAAAATTATAATATTAGTTCAGCATTTTAATTTTCATAATAATTTAATTAGGTGCATAAAATATCGAATTAAAAATGTTTTAGTACGAATTAATTTACGAATAGTTTACGAATTAAAAAATTTTAAAAATTAAATATTTCAATCGCACATTAAACATTTGTAACTAACGTTTCCCCCCCATCAAACTTATTTCATTAATAATCGGCATGGGGCTAAATAAGAAAAACAAAGAATTTGTGATTGACACTAATTTGATATAGATGTTAGATGTGGACTAAGGAATAAATTAAGCTGTCCATTAATTTTATGAACGGTTTTTATTAATCATTAAATGCTAAATCAGTTATTCATTAAATAGCTTATACAAATGCAAAATATTAAAATTCAAACGATTAGAAAATACATGAAAAATAAAATAATGTTTTCGCTGTTTCCATTTACCAATAAGGGTAGTTTCTCAATAAATATTTCATTGTTCTTAAATGTAATCTGCTTAAAGTGTATAAAAATTAATTTTAAGTTCTATTTTAAAATTTAGGAAAATTTTCACTGTACAATTTCCAATGAAAATTAGTATTATTTTGTTTCAAAATCATACGTATTAAATAATTTTGCTTTCCTTAAATTAAATTTAGATATTTCCCTGAAAATAGTGAGATTGCTGTTAATACATATTTATAAATTAATGTTTTGAATATCTTTGAGCCTTTTTGTCATTGAAAACAGCCTGAAATAATTTAATTTTTATAATCGGAATTCATCTGAATGATCACAATCTAAATTATTATGGTGTTGAATTAAAAAAAAATTTGGTTAAATTTAGGCGTGGTTAAACGGTCAGTTTTAATCATTAAAAATGTATTAAATATAAGAATCTGTATTGTTAGGAATTAATTATTTGGTTTAAATACCATTCTTTATAATGTAAAAATAATTTGAAAAATAATAAAAATGTTTTAATGTTTGTATATATATTATTAATGCGAATATTTATATTATTTTTATTGTTTTGTTAAGTATGTCACATTAAAAATTAACAATTTGCTAAAACACAAAATTGATTTATTTTTAAAATTTTATTTAATTTAAAAATTAATAGGAAATATGCAATAATAAGTTCATTGTTTTTTTTTATATCATTTTCTCCAAGTGAACCAAAAAGTGCACTCCTATGAGCCTTTTCAATATGCAGTAGTAATTTAGTTAATTCATTGTTCCATTTTATCATAATAATGAGAAATCTGAAGTAAAAAGTACAAACATTTTAAGTATGTCCAAGATTCTTATTCTAAATATTTATTCTGAACAGTATAAAATATGTTTGGATAATCATATATATTGCAAAAAAATGTGTGTCTAAAAGCAACGTATATATATATATACGTATATATGTTCCTTTGCTACTTAGTGTTCGAATGCAATTTCCATTACTAATTATATCCGTTTGTTTGAATATTTTGAAAAGAAAAGTCGCATGATGTTTAAGTCGAGTAGGTAACCGAATCGTCAGCGCTCTTACCTTTGATTAAACTGATCGTGGTTTCGAATTATACCTGGTCATGGATATTTGTATTGGTTTAGAATCCACTTTAAATTAGCATAGATTAATTAGCCATTGTGCGAGTAAAATTACCATGTGGAGTGACAAAAAACTAAGATAAAATCTTGCTGCAAAAACTTATAGTGATTTTTTTTTGTTTTAGAGAAGTGCATTTATTAAATCTTTATAAAAAAATCAAACCTTTATAAAAAATAGTCATTAATGCAAAGCCAATTTAAATTTTTAATCTAGAAAGTTTGAAATGGTCACTGTAAGTTTCTAATTAAGATATAAATGATGATTAGTTCTAGTGAAATAATGATTCTTATATTGTTACAGCCTTCTTCAGGTAATTAGTTGTTTTTTCTGAAGATTTCAATTTTTAGAAGTTCAATATAAGTTAGTGAAAAATAATTTTAAAATATTTTAGTTAATTAACAATTGCAATTATAATTTAAATTTTTTCTTCTCTAAACACCATAAAGTAAATACTGTCATTGTCATTCTTTGTATCAAAGGGGAAAATATAAAGATTTTTTCTAAAAATTGTATAACTCTTCTATAATCTAGAAGTTTGCTGTATTTTTTTATTTTTCTGAGAAAATTCACTCAGAAATAATTTGAATTACTTTTTGTGTCTTTTATTGATAGTAGCTGATGGAGTAAATATCCAGATCTTTTTATGTGTCTGATTTCTATTTGTATTAAAAATTAGAAGTTTTACTTTTTTCACAAATTTTTACTGGTCTTTAAACTGATATCTCTAATATTCAGATTTGCATTACCATTTATAGAGATTAAGAGACTCTTATATTTTAGATTATTTAATTTACCTTAAATTTAGAAATTCGAGAATGTATTTCAATCGTGTTTGAAAATGATGCGTGTGCTTTATTCTATATAATCATTCATATATTTTAAATAAACATTTTTCTGGGTAACTATTGAATCAAACATAAGAGGAATTTATTGAGTGAAAATCTTCTGATGTTTAGTTTTGATGAGAAATTAAAAATTAAGTAATTATTTTTCGAAGTCATTTATGTTGACTTTTTGTGCTCGCTTACAAACTGTGTTAATTTTCAACTTAGAAAAATAATGTAATTGGTGTGAAACATTTTTTGAAAGAAAAAAAATATTGCTAATTTAAAATTAGAATTTTTCTTTTAGAAATGGATTTTTATTTTGGAAACGTGTTTTAATCTTCAATAAAGCAATGCATGTGCTTAAATGGGAGAGAGAGAATTTCCCCTAACTTCCATTCAAAGATAATTTATTAATTATATATTTTTATTTATTTTTACTGCAATAAGTGGTTAATAATTTATTCAAAGATCAGTTATTTTCGCAATTTTTTTCTAAATGACTTTGTCATGGTTGTTGTAGATATTTTTCTCATACTTACTCTCTAAGTAAAATAAAATTAATTTCTACCATTAGCATGTCTTCCACGTCTATGCGGACTGCCAAAGCTGTAACTCTTTCCCTTTATGATGAGATGAGTCCAGTTCACTTGTATTTCGCCAGTGGTCAATTAAGGGGCCTCAAATATGTGCAGGGTCAAAAGGCTTTAAGTCTATGGTCAAAATGTAAAGCTGAATAGGCATCGCCTGAGCATATCTTGAGCTGCTTGAATTTTGTCTTGAATGAGGCTTTTTCAAAACCCATTATGATTTTGGATTTTCTTGCTGTTTTATAAACTTGTGGAATTAGTCCAGCATTTGAATTGGGATTGTATTGAATTGGACATATAGGATTGGCAACAACAACAGTAAAATTTGTTGTCTTTTATTGATAGTAGCTGATAGAGTAAATATAAAGATCTTTTTATGTACAGTGACGGCATAAAGTATTGGCACATCTAGTTTTTTGCAAATTTTGAATTTATTAAATAATTCATTCAATTTAGAATAAGCAAAATGCTTATGATTAACTGAAACAATGTGTACTTCACAAAATTTTTTAATTTTTAATATTATATAAATATTAAAAAATACATAAATCTACTTGGAAAAAAGTATTGGCACATTTTCATCATATGACGTTAAACAACGTTTAATTTAAATTTAATGCTTAGTAAAAAGTCCATTTGCATCAATAATGGCTTGGAGACGCCTGGGCGTTGAGTGAACCAAGTTTCGGATCAAGTCTAAGCTTATTTTGTCCCATTCTTTAGCCAAAAATTGTTTCAAATGATTCCTTCCTGTAATGTGGTGTTTTCTCACCATCACATCTAGAGAATGCCATAAATTTTCAATTATATTTATATCTGGTGATTGGGGAGGAGTGTGAAGCTGTTTTGGTTCATTGTACAGTAACCATTCTTTGGCTCTGAGTGCAGTATGTTTTGGGTCGTTGTCCTGCTAAAACATATAGTCACTTTGAAGTCCCATTTTTGTAACACTTGCTTTCAGATTATCACGCAAAATGTTCTCGTACCCTTCTGTATTCAAATTGCCTTCAATAAAAACAAGGTTTCCAACACCATTATATGAAACACATCCCCACACCATAACATGCCCACCTCCGTGCTTTACATTAACATTTTTCTTCTTTAACTCTTCTTTTTTCTTCACCTTCTTTTTTCTTCACCAAATTGTCCTTTTACCGTCATAACCAAACACATTAAACTTGCTTTCGTCCGTGAAAACAACAGTTTTCCAAAAATCAAGAGGTTTGTTTATGTATTCTTTGGCAAAAGCGAGGCGTTTCTGACGATTTATTTCACTGATAAAAGGTTTTTTTCTCGGTGTTCTGCCATGTAGACTAACAGAGTGCAGTACATTTCTTATTGTTCTTTCAGAGACCTGTATTTTAGAAACTGACTCGACCCTATTAGCCAAATTTCTCGCGCTGGCATAATTATTTTTTTCTTTGACTTCTTTCATAACTTTTCTCACCATTCTAGCATTTAGCTTCTTTGGTCGACCTGTGTGCTTTTGGTTTTCAACCGTACCACGTTCTTCATACCTTTTACACGCATTTCTCACTGAGGAAAAACTTAAATTTAAATAAGCAGCAATTTCACGATATGTTTTTTCTTGATTTTGCAGCAAAATTATCTTTTCGCGTGTGCCTATATTCTTTTGTTTTAGACGTAACTAGTTAATTTAAATATTTATATAAATTTATACACTTAGAAACTTTGTTCACAATTTTTACTATGTATTATAGCTAAACAGTGAAGCAAAACTAGCCACAAAATTTAGAGAACACTAGTTGTGCCAATACTTATTTCCACTTGATTTACTTAAACAATTTATTTTTTAAAATAAAATTGGTTGTTAAACAAAATTTTTAATAACACATTTATATCAATGCAAATTTATTTTTTGGTTGTGAAAAAATTATCAAAGTTGTATGATTTTCTCAAGAGTTGACGTTAAAAAACATATTGGGCCAATACTTTTTGCCGCCACTGTATCTGCATTTCTATTTGTATTAATTGAAAATAAGTTTTGCTTTTTTCACAAATTTTTACTAATCTCCAAACTTACATCTTTAATATTCAGATTTGCATTACCATTTATAGGTTAAGCATCCAATATTTTGAAATTTTAGGTTATTTAATTTATTTTAAATTTAGAAACTTAAGAATGTATTTCAATCATGTTTATAAATGATGTGTGTGTACCTTGTCTTATAAAATTGTTCACATAAGGTAAATAAGCACTTTTATGGGTAAGTAATAAATAAATAAAACATAAGAGGAATTTAATGAGAGAAAAATCTACTCGTGTTTAATTTTGATTCAAAAATAAAAATTAAGCAAATATTTCCTAAGTCATTTATGTTGACTTTTTGTACTCGCGCTTACAAAATGTGTTACTTTTTCAGCTTAGGATAATAATGTAATTGATGTAAATCTTTTAGAGAAAAGATTACGTGGTTAAGAGAGACTACTACAATTTCTTTTAGGAATGAATTTTTATTTTGGAGACTTGATCTGATCATTAAAAAGACCAATTATTTTGACATATTTTTTCTAAATGATTTTGCCATTATTCTTGCAGATATTTTTCTCATACTTAGTATCTGAGTAAATTAGAAATGATTAAATTATTTAATTGAAAACATACTTATGTAACTTTTCTATTTTATAGTTTATAAGCAATGTATTCCAGTTCATTTCATTAATAATATAATTTCTTATATTTTAAGCTGTGATTTGTAATTTCAATATGTTTTACAATTGGAAGTAAATGATTTTAAAATGAAAAGCTTTAGTTATTGTATTTGTATGTGTGGAGCATGTAAGCACCAATTTACGTTTATTTACTATATATTCCAATTACTTTAAACCTTTCAAAAACTATCTAAATTAATAACATTTAAACTAATAATTTTATCATTAATAACATTTAAACTAATAATTTTATCATTAGAAAATAACATTATCTATATTTCATATGTGAGTTTTATAAAATATAGGTGAAATTCAAAAGTGATTATACTTGAAAAAATACTAGACTAGGTTATTTTGTTTGGTTGTACCTTATTTTAATATGAATTAACGGTGTAAAAAGTATAAAGCATTAATATTTTAATATATTATAAAAACAAATATTTGTTCAAGAAGTATCAATCAAATCTTCAAATCCATACAATGTGAAATTTTACATATCATATTCATTAAGATATGCAGTTTACAAACAGATTGACAATATCAGTAATATGATTTTGCAATATCAGCGTTGAATCACCATAGTGCGTCATTTTTTATTCTTACTTACGTGGTGTAGTATTTTATGAAAAACAGTTTCTAAATAAAATTTACTTTTATGAAGTATAGAAAATTATAAGTGATGTGGAAAAGTAAATATAATAGAAAAAAGTTATGTCAGCAGAGAGTAACATCTGGAGTTGTGAGTTTATAATTTACTTTATTATACTTCTAATATGGTTCGTTTAACCACACAATTGCACTCCTCTCCTGCAGGAGTATATTCTTCTTCTTTGTGAGTGTTTGTTTATGTTGATTCCAGGGAATTTCGCTGTACTCAGCTCACTGATACAGCTCTACCAAGACTCCTTTGCTCAACAGTATTTTGAACCACGATGTTTGGTTTCATGTGGTTATTTTCATGCGCTTATTATCTTAAGCCACAAAACTATTTTCAGCTGCCCTCATATGCCACTGCAGAAATTATAATACTCTATCTTCCAAATGAGCCTTTGCAAAAGATTCTTAAAAAAAAATCTGACTTTATAATTGTGGAATAGCAGGTAAGATGAATAATGCTTAACTGTAATAGTAACAATTTTTCATCATTGCTATTCCATAGGTCCCGTACTATTCAATTCATAACAATTTTCGTATGAAAGTGTAGCTAATCATTTTCACGCGTGTTATTTAATAAAATCTAGAATCTATGTTATAGGATCTTCAGCGTCAATCCAGGGCTCCATATGATGTATTCAAACCCGTGCCATAATGCAACCACTTTTGGACGACACTCCACGAGGTTCCTGATGTAGAATCAGACCCTAAGCTCATACAACGACACTTGAGCTTCACTCCACGGGGTCCCTGTTGTGGCAACAGACCCGTGAGCTCATGCACCGACACTCACTCCACGGGGTCCCTGATCTGGAATCAAACCCGTGAGCTCATGCAACGACACTTGAGCTTCACTCCACGGGGTCCCTGTTGTGGAAACAGGCCCGTGAGCTCATGCAACGACACTTGAGCTTCACTCCACGGGGTCCCTGATCTGGAATCAGACCCGTGAGCTCATGCAACGACACTTGAGCTTCACTCCACGGGGTCCCTGATGTGCAATCAGACCCGTGAGCTCATGCAACGACACTTGAGCTTCACTCCACGAGGTCCCTGTTGTTGAAACAGACCTGTGAGCTCATGCACCGACACTTGAGCTTCACTCCACGGGGTCCCTGTTGTTGAAACAGACCTGTGAGCTCATGCAACGACACTTTAGCTTCACTCCACGGGGTCCCTGTTTTTGAAACAGACCCGTGAGCTCATGCACCGACACTTGAGCTTCACTCCACGGGGTCCCTGTTGTTGAAACAGACCCGTGAGCTCATGCAACGACACTTGAGTTTTACTCCACGGGGTCCCTGTTGTTGAAACAGACACGTGAGCTCATGCAACGACACTTGAGCTTCACTCCACGGGGTCCCTGATGTGGAATCAAACCCGTGAGCTCATGCAACGACACTTGAGCTTCACTCCACGGGGTCCCTGTTGTTGAAACAGACCTGTGAGCTCATGCAACGACACTTTAGCTTCACTCCACGGGGTCCCTGTTGTTGAAACAGAACCGTGAGCTCATGCACCGACACTTTAGCTTCACTCCACGGGGTCCCTGTTGTTAAAACAGACCTGTGAGCTCATGTAACGACACTGAGCTTCACTCCACGGGGTCCCTGATGTGCAATCAGACCCGTGAGCTCATGCAACGACACTTGAGCTTCACTCCACGGGGTCCCTGATCTGGAATTAGACCTGTGAGCTCATGCACCGACACTTGAGCTTCACTCCACGGGGTCCCTGTTGTTGAAAAAGACCTGTGAGCTCATGCAACGACACTGAGCTTCACTCCACGGGGTCCTTGATGTGCAATCAGACCCGTGAGCTCATGCAACGACACTTGAGCTTCACTCCACGGGGTCCCTGATCTGGAATTAGACCTGTGAACTCATGCAACGACACTTGAGCTTCACTCCACGGGGTCCTTGATGTGCAATCAGACCCGTGAGCTCATGCAACGACACTTGAGCTTCACTCCACGGGGTCCCTGATCTGGAATTAGACCTGTGAACTCATGCAACGACACTTGAGCTTCACTCCACGGGGTCCCTGATGTGTAATCAGACCCGTGAGCTCATGCAACGACACTTGAGCTTCACTCCACGGGGTCCCTGATCTGGAATTAGACCTGTGAACTCATGCAACGACACTTGAGCTTCACTCCACGGGGTCCCTGTTACTTAAACAGACCCGTGAGCTCATGCACCGACACTTGAGCTTCATTCCACGAGGTCCCTGATGTGAAATCAAACCAGTGAGCTCATGTAAAGATATTGCTAAACTTCACTGAGTAAAGTGCCTGAGTAGTTCAGACCTTTACTTGTGAAAAACTGTTATCTCTATAAGCTTTCTTTTGCATTTTAATTTATATTTTGTGTATGTGTGATACTTAGTTATTTTTTTATACGTTTTTAAGTTTTTGTCATTCTTACTTAAAACTAAACTTTTAATAATTTTTAAATATCTGTTTCTATTTTTAGTTTAAGAATTGAATAAAATTGTTTGAGAAAATTAATACTTTGGAATTTTAAAGTTGAATTTCTATTTTTAAATTATAAAATAAAGTTAAACTGCATCTGTGAAATTTGTTTAAAATCTGATTCTTGATTAAATAAAATGGAATCCCTTCTAATCTCTGTTTCAGGATATTCTTAAAAAGCTGAAAATCTTAAATTTTCCCACTAAACTAAGTAAATTTAGCAATAACTACAGATTCTCTAATTCTTGATTTCATGCTCTTGTGAGAGTTTCCTTGTATGGTTGAGATGAACGCTGATTTTCACATACGTACTTCAAAAATACATTTTTCACTTAATAGAAATTTAATAATGTTTGAAAGTTTATTGTATTTAGACTTAGCAAATGTATTTATTTATTTCGGTTCTAAAGATACAGGTAATCACTTAAAAAGGAAATTATCCTTAAAAATTATTATTTAAATGTATTATAGCACAATATGCACATCATGTATCAGAATATTCATTAATTTATGTTTTAAAATGCTGAAGATTATTCACAAAAGTTTTTATACAAAAAATACTTTTCAAAAAATTTAAGTTTTTTCGATACTTTGAATAATCAAAAAGAGAGAGAGAGAGAATTAATATATATTTTTATAAAACCATTTGCATTTCTATTTAATTCAATTTTACTTCACTATCACTTAATATATTGTACAGTTTTGTATTCAGTGGCAAAAAAAGTTTATACAAGTAAAACTTTTGCTGTAAAAATTTCTTAACTGAATTGAGAATAATGTAAATAAACGTATATACATAAGATAATTATGAAAAACTCATAAAGTTGGCTGTATTGGTTCTTATACAGTAAAAAATTTAACTCATGTGCATATGTAAAAAACTTTAATCTCGACTTCAGATCTTTTAAATTAAAGTTGAAAGTGATTAATAATTCTCAGTTAGTTAATTAACATTCCAATCAATGCAACAAAAATTTTGAATAAAGAATTCGGAAAAAAGAACTGAATAATTATTTATCATTACTTTAATTTGATATATCAAGTGTATTATATATGATATTAAATATAAATTTGAATAATATATAATACTACGTAGGTTAATTAATAACTTTTTATACCCTGTTTTATAAATGAGATACCCTGAAATATATTTATTTATGAAATAATTAATTAAATGGAATGAACTGCATATTGTATGCTTTTTTGTTAGTCAATATTTTTACTATTATCATTGCAATTTTATTTTTACTTATAAAATGATTTTTAATTGTAGCTAAGAACTTTACAATGTTCAGAAAAGATCCTTAACTGAAATGCAAAGCATTTTATTATAGTTTGTTATTTTATATCAATAAATTCATGTACCCTATTATTAGTCATACTTTTTATTTAATAGGGATAATTATAGTAAATATTATCTTTGTTATTATGTGCGTGTGAGTGATTTGAACTGGTAGCTGTTGTTAAAAGTTCAACATGTCTGCTTTGCCAGAGCAATTTTTGTGCGAAATACTCCTACATCCAATGTTATTTCGTTTTCATTTGTTTTGGTCGCCTACTTCATTTAAAGTATTTAAAGACTCTGTAATGAAGCTCAAGTATATATGTTCATCACCAGCATAGACTTTCTGATATTGCAATTGGAAGTTTAGAACAAATATATGTAATTCACATAATTTCACAATAGTTATACCCAATGAAAAAAATGAAATAAGTTGCTGCGATTTTGTAATAAAACAACGCGGTTTAGATGGGAAGGTACCGGATTCGAAAACTGAGAACTCGCCCATCGTTTGTTGGGGATGAGTGAAAGTATCCTCAAATTAGCTTCTGGAACTGCAAAAAATCCGAATTCAAAACTTTTCTGAGAGAAGAAGAGTTTCTTAATTAAAATAGGATTGGATTGATTCCTCAAAAAACCAAGTATTCGTCTTCCATGTGAGCGTTGCTAATTCTTTAAAACAGTATAAGCTTTATTTATAAAAATAAGAAAAATCTATAATATATAGAATAAAAAACATTTTCCTGGTATTTATAAATATATAAATAATAGATAACATTTTTTATATATAATTTCTAAATTCTTTATCTTAAATTATATGTGTTTTAAATACGTCTTCTAAATATTGAGAAAATTTTAAAAAAATTTAAAAGTAAATTTCAAAGGAAGATAAATTATTCTTACGAATTATCGAAATCTACAAAAAGTGAAGGTCTAGTCATAATAGAACTTGTGAAATATTCAAATAAATTTCTCAATATACTTAACAATACAGCTCGATTTCAATATGGCTCGGAAATTTAAAAGTTAAAAATAATGTCAAGGTCACACAGTCCTTAATGTTGTTCTTTCCATGTCTCTGATTATCGGAAAGGAGGTAGTAGGGCTCTGAAATTTTCTGTGTGCGAAGCCACAGTGCTTACGAAATATTTTACTTCTAAAGTAATGTTCGAAAAATGCTAAAATCGACTATGTTTTAATGAAGTTTATGCAAAGACGCTTTGCAATAGAAAAATGAGCTTCTATTTGTCAGTTTACAATGTTTAAGTTCCATCCATATGATTAAAAAATAATCACAAAGAATAGAAATGTTGATAAGTTTCACATTGAAAATTTTTCTTGATTAAGTTGCGGACAACAGATATAGTCATTCATGCTGTATTCTGAAAAACGAAAACAAATAAATAAATTTTTAAATATTAAATATTTGATTTTCAATATTCTAAGGTAATTTATATTGTGATTTTTTCTGTAGTAGAGTTAAAAAAAATGTGATAGATTTTTTAAAAAAATCTTTTTATATCAATTTATTGTATTTTAAATTAATTTCTTGACAAAATTAAATGGTAAAGAATAAGTCAAATAAATTTACGCAGGATGAGGGAAATTTTCTTATATTGAAAAAGTTATTTCATCGATGTAATGGTGAATATATTGAGAGAATGAGGAACTTATTTATATAAAATGAACAGAAAAAAATAACATAAAGAAATAGTAAGGAAATAAACCGTTTATAAAAAATACTTGCCTCATCAGAAAACAGATGAAAAAAAAATAAGTATGCTTAGTGTGCAACTTATAAAAGATGCAAGTTCTTTGGACATTATTGGCGCCAAAAATAAATGTGCGCAGGGAGTTTCGAACAATTATTGGCTTCATTTTACTTTCCCTAGCAACCCTGATATTATTGGCAACCTTGTAAGACAGTAAACAAAGAACTGGCGCAAAGCCGAGCTGGCAGCCGAATGGTTAGCGCTCTTGCCTTCGGTTCAACAGTTCGTGGGTTCGAATCCCACCTTGGGCATGGATGTTTGTAGTGGTTCGGAATCCACTTTAAACCGTAAATCCCGGTCTAATTAGCCCTCATGTGCAAAAAATGACCGTTGAGCTACAAACAAACGAACCGGCGCAAACGCTCTAGAAGGTGAATTTCTGTTCGATGTGTGAAGATGCATAACAAAGTCAATGTGGAAATGATAAGCATTGTATTGAAATGAAAATTTTGTTTTTAAACACGTCTATTTATGAATTTTATTTTCTCTTTAGTTTAATACTTATTGCTCAGAGAATTTATTGAACTTTTTTTTAACAAAGAATAGTTTGATTAAGAAGTTAATTTAATATGAACTAATTCCACGTTTGCATATTTATTTTTGATTTATTGACATTTTATGTAATAAGTATTTAGTAGGTTATAAAAATTAAAATGTTTAAATTCATTCAAAAATTCTAATTTCCCACCATAATTTAGTTTTGTGAAAAATAATGTTTCATAATGAACAGACTATTTTATGTCAGTTTATCTTTTAACATGTATATAATCTTCAAGTAACTCATTTAAAGTCACAATTTTTATTTAATCATTTATAGTAACTCTTGGAATTAAAGTTTATTTTAAATAATAAGAAATTACAAATGTTTTATCGTATCATTTTAATACATTGTTTATTATAGTGTTTAATTTTACTTTTAAAATCTGCGTAGTTATTATTTTTTTTTCCAAATAATATCCGTGAGTGAAAATATATGAAATATATGATCGCCGCAATAATTAGTAAATATAAAATTGGTTTCCGTAATTGTTCAATTTAAAATTATATTAGATTGAAGTACTTTGCTAGAGGTACAATTTCCAGGTATCACTTGTAAATTCAAATTTATTGTCATTAAAAATATGAGAGCGTTGAATGAAATAATGATAATAATTTATCTGAGTTTATATTTTTTAAGAGAGATAACAATAAAATTTTCAATCTTGTATAGCTTTAAATTTAGAAGGTTGAATTGAATAAAAACTGTGATTTTCGGATGTTTACTGTATGGTTGTTATGTTTCTTTTTTGGTTATTCCATAAAGCGAATGATGTTTATTTGTATTGTAATATTTGTTTCTAAAAATGGTTTATAGAAAAATTATAACTGTAACCCAAATTAAGTCAGGTTGACTAATTTATTACTGTTGATTAATCTTGGAATATGAAGAAAACGTTTATCTAAAGAAATTAAACTAAATTTACTGGCACGTAAGAAAACAGAACGATGATGGGGGGTGTGGCAGCGTTTACTAATCAAACTTCGGTAAATATCAACGCATTGCATTACGATTACTGTTGCCACAAACTTCTGACAAAAAATTGAAGTTAAAGTGACGTTAATACATAATCAGAGTTAGATGAGAGTTCAATGTCAGTTTGGCTCATTGCTAGTCAACCATAACCGTTTTAACTGAAAAATGCTGTAATTCATTTAGAAACACTTTTTTAAAATGATATTGAATTGATTTTATGCTTATGAGATAAGAAACCGTAATGCTAAATATCCAAGTAAAATATTCTTAAGGTTGTATTAGTCCACAACTTATTTTCATATCGAAAGAATGATTCACAAATTATTTATTACTTCATTTGTAATATTTGGAAATGTGAATACAATTTGATTTTTAACTATTGTGCTTATTAGTGAAACAAAAAATATGACTAAATTTAGTATAGGTAGATTTTATTTTTGAATTTTCAAAGACCAATGTTTTTAGATCATTGTTATTTGCCAAATAATGAAATCTCCATAAAACTGTTTCCTCAAGCATATAATGAATCTTGAATGAAAAATTTTTTAATTATATATATAATTTTGAATATAATTAACTCTAAGCTTCAATGTGGACGTCGAGTTCGACCTTGAATGTTTGCAGTGGTTCGGAAACTATTTTAAAACTGTTGATCACGGTATAATTACCCTTGCGCGTGCAAAAAAAGAATGTACGATAACCTAGTCAAACTAAATTTCAAGTATAAACAATCATAGTTTCTAAAAATATGTAATGGAAAGGCAAATCAGAAATGCTATTCCGTATTAACGTGTGAGAGTTAAACCTTTCGGAATTTGCAATGCTAATAAGCACTTGACTGGCATTAAGTTTTGTAGCATGTTGTGCGGCAGTGAAATTACTCTGGGGTAGGCACCTAGATTGCTGCTATACCATCTCGATACTTGAAAGACATGCTTATTAAGCTATTAAAATGAACAGTTATTGAATTCCAAATCACTCATTGCTGAAGAGTAATTATATAAAGCACTGATTTGATGCACGCATACACGAGTATATTTAAATGTGTGTATAGAATCCCATCTCCTGTTCAGACAGAGCTATATGGTCAGTAGTTTAGTTTTCATTTTGTGGTGGGGCTGAATCTTATATCCAACTTGGATATTAATTTTTGTTCAAAGTCTGGAAGTCTTTGTCGATTTTTATCTTCAAATTTTTGCCTACGCGAGTAAATATTAATCAGTAACTCGTAAGCAAAATTCATCGAAAGTAGTGAAATAAACTAGATCAGACTTTTTGTTCTACAGCAACTGGATTTGAACTTTGAACCTTCTACAACGAAGAACGTTGTACTTTCTATGAACCAAGAGGAATGAAGATTTTTGGTTAGTTTCGCTCCTATGTTAATGCATGCTGCATACCAATTATTATCATTATATCGTGTATTTCAATAAAAAATCTTAAATGTTCAGTATTCTATATGAATTAAATAATAAAATATAGTTATATCATTTTATTTAAGTTGAAACTTTTCTTTTTCGTATTTTAAGCTTAGACATTAAATGTGCCGCTTGAGACAGTGTAATTTTTTCCCTCATTATTTTATTTTTTGAAACATTTTTTTAAAGTCGTTAAGGCACTTAATTATTTTATTATTAAATTAAATGAATTATTCATTGTTTAAATAAGTTATTTTTCCACAAATTTCGTGAATTTGTAGGTATTAGCTTTAACTTATGGTCGAAAGGCTATTCTCAATTACAATGTTTAATAGAGCAATATTAAAAATAATTGATATTGAACTGATTTGATTTCAAAAAGATATATTAACGAGTTGAAAACATCGGATTTGGTTTGTACTGAGCTGGTAGTCTGACGATTACTGCTCTGGTCTTTGGTTCAAGAGTTCATGTAATCGAATCCCACTTTGGCGCGGATAGTAATAGTGGTCCGGAATGTTCTTTAAACTGTAGGTCCTGGCCTAATTAAACTCCAAATACAAAAATAACCGTTGAATGGCAAGGAAATCAAATTAATTAGATTCTCGATATAGGATGCAACATTAGTCTAGTTAAATACATTCTTTCGAGTAAACAGGTTCTAAGTTCGATCACAGTTCCAAGAAAATAATTGGAGATGGTTATTAACATTTTTCATGAGACGATAAAGATTTCATCATACTCCTCAGATTTACAAGACTTAAAAAAAAATTTATGTTTATAGTATGTGATGTCAAAATTTTGCCATTTTTCATATCGAGTTTGATGAGGAAATATTTGTAATATTTTGTTCTGAAATATCAAGAACATTTACTTTTCTTTCATTAAATGCGTAATGAGAAATACTGTTTCCATGTTATTCTAAATTAATATATTTTCAGTTTTCTTTTAACCTATTATTGCACTATACTGTGTTTTAGAAGAAATCAGAAATATTAGATTTCTGTGATTTAAGTTTTGAATTACCTATATCAAAACTTAGGAGAATTGAGAAGCAGCGCTAAAAATGTTTTGGTTCATTCCAGTTAATAATAAATTATAGAAATTTTGAGGTCGACTAACTTGTCTTGTGGTCAACGTGTCTGACTACGGGTAAGGAGGTCCTGGGTTCGAATCCCGGTTCGGGCATGGATGTACTTTCTCTCTCTATCAATCCTCTCTTTGTCCTTTCCTTGTATGAATGAGGTGTGAATGGTTGCCTACCCTATAAACGGGTCCCTATGGCATGTGTGTACTGAGAAAGTCGGACTCCACATCAAAGTATGGTTCAGTTGGAAAAATGGAGCTGCGCAACCCATGTTGCCAGCCTAGCTGCACACGACAATGAATGAAAGAAATTTCGAGCTCAGCAAATTCAGTCTAGCAATACATAAATAAATCTTAATTTGGAATCTTAAATAATATCATAGCGTATTGTATAAATTTAGTTATGTTTGGATGTCAAACAAAACTTAGTTTCCTTTTATTTATATATAAAATGCTTACAAAATACTTAACTTCAAAAAATGATGTTATGAAGGTTAATAAAATCTTGTGCTTGTTATGAAGTTAATACTCAGACGGTTTGCAATAGAAAAAGGAAATTTTTCAGTAATCATTCCCCTATTTAATTGTTGAAGTTGTATCCGTGTGGATGATGTTTAAAATGAATCACAAAGGATATAGAGAAATATTAGTAAGTTTTACATTACAATCTTCTCTCGATTGAGTTATAATAGTGAAAGGTGAACAATTGTAATCCCTTTTGCTCATTATTATATTCTAATAAAATTTAAAAACTTAATATTTTATGGTGGTATTTACAATTCACATTCTGAAGGAAAGGCAATTTTTGAATATCACTTGAATTCCACATTTTCCCCCAATGAAACTGTCCATTATCTGAAAAATGCACAATGTATTCAAATTCCTAAAAATTCTAATTTTCTTTCAATTATAATGTACAAACTTAATTCCAAAGCCGTTAAAATTACGAGGGTATCGAATGAATAATTGTGACTAACTACTTAATACAGTACTTCTCTCAGTAAAATTTTGAACCTTCAATAATTTCAAATGTATTAAATAAAAAGTTGAATGAAATGCGTAGTTTCGGATCTTAACTTTTTGACTACGATTAAATTTTCATCTAACGGTTTATTGAAAGCGTGGACTGTTTTTTTTTTCCCCTCCCCTTTAAGAGCGCTATTTTTTGTCTAAAATTTGTTTGATACATTAAGTACTAATGTTTTTTTTTCAACGACGGGCACTTGGGTGACGAACCCTATGCCACAATAAGGCCAGAAACTGCTACGCATTTGTCATTACCCAGCGGGCACCTGTGAACCAAGTCACGGAGGCGAGTAGCGTTATCCGCGTCATACCACCACAAACCCGTTTATAGGGTGGGCCACATTCACACATCATCACGGATGAAAGGATAGAGAAACACAGAGAGAACAGAGAAAGAGAGTAACATCCATGCCCAAACCGGGATTCGAACCCAGGACCCACAGCTCAGGAGTCGGGAGCGCTAACCACTCAGCCATCGGTTGGCTTACAAACTAATATAACCCCTATTATTTGAGAAGTTCTGCGGTTTTCTATAAATAATTTTTTTTTATTTTATTTAATGCCTCTGAATGGGTTTGGCTCTAACTGATGCAGACATTTTATTTTAAAGTCAAGTTATTATCTTCAACTAAACGAAAACCATATTGCTTAAAGTAAATATAAATCTGGTTTTAATTTTTTTCTATATCGTAAGCATGATCTATAAATGTCTTGTGTTGTGTCGTAGATTTTTTACACAATAGACTCACTGAATTTCAAAGGATGTGATATTGTTTTCTGTAGGATCCCAGGGCATGTAGGTCTTGAGGTGACGAGAGGCTTGATGCAGTCTGCGTCTACTTCACTTCAGCCTTCTGTTCCCCTCTAGAGTGAAAAAAAGGCATGGAAATCTTAATTCACTTTGGCAGGAATCGTGGAGTATGCAAGTCAGCAACAAACTAAATACCACAACTTCCTCTCTCATTTCATTTTCAGTTTCACCGTTACGAAGTGTGAATATAAAATCAATCATTCCACCTTCGTATAGGACATAGGTTCCAAAAGTGGTCCATAGGAGACCACACGGGGGTCCACAAAGATGTGAAAAGGAAACAGGGTTTCACAAGTTGTAAGTGGGGGTTCACGAAATATTTTCTGGTTTACATAAGAAAGAACAAACATTTTGGCTTGGATTTACCTATCAATGTAGGCAGGTAGCATCATTCACTAGGTAGGTACTCAAAAATATTCGGGACTCAGTTCAAACACAGAACTGAATAGAACAATACATAATGGTACAAGTATACACCACATGTCAGACTTACAAAGTGCCACTCGTGCGCCATCTCATTAAAAGTATGATTATTTTTCATTGTTGATTTACATTTCAGAGTTCATTGTTGATTGTTCGCAATAATAAATGTTTAGAATTTTGTATAACTACGAGTATTATTTTGATAAATGGGACACAAGAAAATGTGCTACTTTCCTTTTCCTTCTTAACACCTCCAATATAGGGTGATATTTTTTAGGAGTTTTAAGAATCTAGTAGAAATGCAGAGGCAGGTGGTCTACCGAAAATCGTAAAACTTTGTGAGTGGTCCACGAGAAAAAAGAGTTTGGGAACCCTCATGGTATAGGACGTTTCACACATAAGTATCTAATTTTAAATGAATTGAAACCTTTGTGTGAAACGTGTGATGAACCGTATATTGTTTTTCACGTTTTAATTTCATGTTGTTATTTTAACCATCATCGTTTTAAGTTTTTTTTAAAGACTGATCATTTAACGGTGCTGTATTTGCTGGGTGAACTTCTTCATAAAAACATTTTTACAATATTTAAAAAGCAACTGTGTTTTATGGACTTTATACATAATTTTAAATCCGAAATACTTTTAATTATATATTTATATTACTTTTTTAGGTTTAGCTTTTTCTTTAGCTGTTTTGAATATATAATTTTGTGGTACGTTGGGTGTTTGTCTATATATATTTTAATTTATATTAGATTTATATATATGCACGTATCTGGTATATTTTAAATGGCTTTTAATAAGTTGATTGGGTTTTGAAAACAAGATAGAAATAAATGATCATGAATATATTTAGTTTTGGCTCAGCTTTTCTTCATTTGGACCTTGCTCTGTAAAATATAATCTGAATTTTAAAAGCTCTTAAAACACTTAATTTCTCTGCTTTTAACTTCTAATATATATATATAAAGTCATGGAAAAAATCTTTTTTACTTTTAAATATTATTTTAAAGGAACAAAAATATCGACAGATGTAGACACTTTTATGTATGATACTCAATAATAAACATTCACAGTAATTGACATTTATTGAATAATGAAGAGTTTTTAAAAATTCTTTACTCATGGCCGCATTAGTGGTTAATGCGAAAAAGGCTGAAAAAGATAATATGTATAATTAAAATTAACGTTTTGACATTTAGTTCGTGAGTTAAATTTTTATCTCAGATATGGACTTTTTTCTAATGATTCAGTCATTATTTACTTTAAGCTGTAATTTCCATTTGAATTAGTCTTATTATGTAGGCAAAGATTGCTGTTTATATATTTCAGCATTTGCCCAGTTTTCTTTCTGTGAAACTCACCATAGTATTCTGTATTTCTTCATGGCAACGGCAAGAACTCTCAAGCGTCTACTTTAATAGAAATATATGAGGAAAGCAAAAGAGAATGCAACATTTGTATCTTGTTCTTTAACCTTGGGGTGGTGGAATTAATTCTTCAATGATGCAGAGTGCTTGAAAAACCTTAATACCATATTTTAGTTTTTAAACGGTGGGAGAAAGATGATGAACGAAAAATTTACGTTTCTATGCTTTAAAAGTATGAATATTCAGATAAATCAGACGGGTTCAATAAATCAGACGTGTGAGTATTGTGAATTATGTTCAGAAGTTCATCTTGAAACTATAATCTGAAAAATTTCAAAATACCGTATTTTTCAACAATTAACTGTTAAGCTTATCATTTACCTGTGTCAAAAGTTTGCTTCACGTTGAATCACCATGACAACGTGATAGGATACTTGTATCACAATGATACATATTTTGAACTCAATAGGAAAAACATCATTTATTTTTAAACGCCAATAGATGATAGCTGAATATGAAATGAAAATTTCTGAGTTGAGGTACACGTCTCGCATCATTTCATGATTAAAAAAATGCATTGCAACAGCTGTCATCTGTTAGATTATTATTCTCTGCGTATAGTTAAATACATAAAAATAATATTAAAAAACATGTCCCTGTGTTGATTAGCGGAAGATCTTTGTATTTTATGGGTGCAGCTGATTAATTTTACACATCTATCGGTGTAGGGAAAGTTTTAATTTTTATCCGCCATTATATTCTACTGAAGTCTCACTTATATTCTCATTTAAAATAATTGCGACCGATGTAATGAGCTTTAAATTATTTTTCAGCTGCTGAGTTATCAAGTTTCGTTGTATCATGCATGCTAACTTTTTCTCTAAGATATAGAACGTTGAATAATGAATTTTATCATTGTTTACTAAATAATCTTTCTGTATAGAAATCATTACCACTCATTTGTGAATGATTTTATGAACGCGAGTTCAAATAATCGTATATCTTTTATTTATTTCATGCGGATTTTTGATCACAAGAATCACGAATTATATTTGCTTCTAGTTAATGTTACTTCAATAAATAAATGGTCAAGAATCATAGAACATTTTTATTAAATAATCCGAAATATTTACTGTAATTATTGTATTAATTACATTTATATTTTTCTAGTTTATGTAATGAAATTGTTATAATTGTTTTATTCTTTGCCAAATTCTTAAGTGTGATTCCAAAATCAATTTATAATACTACTTAAAAATGATCTTGCTCTTTATTTGCAATGGTATAAAAATTATTTTGCTGAGAATGTACATAATCTTAAAATTAAATCAGCTTAAATTAATGAAACATTTAATTTTATTTATAATTTTCTTCTGGTTGCTTAGTTTTCTCTCTATTTATTGAAATATCTTTTTTTTAGAGAGCGTTTATATATATAAAATTCTAATACAGCAAGCTAATTTATTATCCTGATATTTTTCCGTTATGTCAAAATACTGTGTGCTGCTGCTGTTGTTGTTGTCGTGTGCCAGCTAAGCTGGCAACATGGGGTGCGCTGTTCTACTTTTCCAACTGAACCATATTTTGGTGTGAAGTCTGATTTCCTCAGTACACACATGCCATAAGTACCCGTTTATAGGGTAGGCAACCATTCACACCTCATTCATACAAGGAAAGGACAAAGACAGGATAGAGAGAAAAAGTACATCCATGCCCGAACTGGGGTTCGAACCCAAGACCTCTTTATCTTCAGTCAGGCACGCTGACCAATACTGTGTGCTTTAAATATTATTTTAATGGATTGATGTCTCTTCCTAAATATATTCGGTAAATAAATTTATATTGTTCTGAATATTTAAATCATTGTTTTTGTTTCAACGTAAAGTTATAAATCCTTAATTTAGGGAATTTTTTTAGCGTTAATTCTAACACTTGATTAAATTATATAGCTTTATTTTTAAAAATTTTCTGCAGTTTCGGAAAAGAATGTGTGTTTTTGATAAAAGTGCATTTCGGTAAAAACAGAATCTATAATAAATTTTCTTTCTTTAAGTTTTGAAGGATTATAAATATTTGATATTAATTCTGGCAGTTCGTTAACGGATTATTATATTTTCCAATAGATTTTGGTCAAGCTTAATTCCTTAAACGAGTCATTGAATGATTCGTGTGCATTTTCACTCTATTATCAATTTCCTTTTAATATTCGATGATATTCAGCAAAACTACATGAATTAAGCTTTCACTGTGTATTTATGTATTCAATGACAACTTATCTCGAATTCCAAATTGGTGCTCTGGCTTTCAGGTAGAGAGTTCGTATGTTCGAACCCTGTCTCGGACGGGGATGTTTGTAGTGGTCCTCTTAAAAATGCAAGTCTCAATTGAATTTAAAAATATTAATAATTTCTCGCGCCAAACAATCGAAATTTGGCCTTTTACTAAAATATTTTCAGTGTGATTACTACCCCATGCGAGAATTTTTCGAGTAATTCAGAATCCCCTTTAGGATCAAATAAAATTAGATCTAATGTTAAAATTTCACCCTAAAACTAAAAAACAAACCTAACTATCCATTGTATTTTCTCTATAATTTTTCTCATTAATTTTTTAGTTTTTATTTAGGGAGATTCTGTTATGATAAATCATCGTTAATGCGTTAGTGATTTAATAGCTTCTATGAATTTTTACTGTCGACTACTTTGGGCTCAACATCGTTTAATATACAAAGAAAAGGGTGTGGAATAAGTTTCGAAATAAATAAATCAAATATTATCCATCACACATTCTAAAACAAAGCTTTGCGGTATGCAGATGAAGATTGGCTGCATGTATATTATCGAAATGAGTGTAACTGTTAATGTGGATGGGTTGGCTTACATTTCCGCAAAATTCCTTCTAGCAATGCACTGACTTTCAATTCACAAATTCGTTCGTTTTATTAAACATGTATTTTTTTCGTAATTTTCCGTCTGGACTAATGTAATATATATATGTGTGTGTGTATATATGTGTGTCTGTATATATATATATATATATATATATATATATATATGTATATATATATATATGTGTGTGTGTGTGTATGTATGTGTGTATGTATATGTGTGTGTGTGTATGTATATATGTGTGTGTGTGTATGTATATGTGTGTGTATGTATATGTGTGTGTGTGTGTATGTATATGTGTGTGTGTGTATGTATGTGTGTGTGTGTGTTTGTATATGTGTGTGTGTATGTGTGTATATATATATGTGTGTGTGTGTGTATATGTATGTATGCATATATAGATATATGTATATATATCTATATAAATGTATGTATATATATGTGTGTATTTATAATATGGTTAAATTTATAGTTTCGTCACTTTCCTTTAAAGTGTATTTTCATTTAAGTTTATATAGCTGACATGTCTATTAATATTGGAATGCTGATTTTCAATATTTTCTCAGGCATTGTCGATTGATATCAAACTGTTATTGCGATCCCATGCTAATTTATTTTATTAATAATCTGTATTATTTTTATTTTATAATTATTTGTAGTGTTCCTTTATAAAACGTTGAAAAATAGTCAAATTGCGTTAAACTTTATTTGATAACCTGCTAAAGCAACCTCATTAGTTTCCTAAATAAGCATTTTCTATGTAACTTATTTGTAATGAAATAAATTCGTTAATGAGTAATATTAATTCCAAAATATTTCTATTATTTGATTGCTGTAATAATTTGCTTAAATGTTACCATAAAACAATTCATGTATATTAATACTTTTTATTTAAATTTGAAAGTTAGCTCATTTTTATGGTGTTTTGCATATAATCGATTATTTTTATTCCCATGATTTTCTAGCTGAGGGCCGAGCTGGCAGCCGAATGGTTAGCGCTCTTGCCTTCGGTTCAACAGTTCGTGGGTTCGAATCCCACCATGGGCATGGATGTTTGTAGTGGTTCGGAATCCACTTTAAACCGTAGGTCCCTGTCTAATTAGCCCTCGTGTGCAAAAAATGACCGTTGAGCGACAAACAAATCAAATCAAATCTTTCTAACTGAGATCGTCCTTTTATTTAACGCACAGCAAACTCTCAATATCTTGCGATAAAAACTAATTTAATAGCCAGATTCATTTTTCTGCTAAATTCGTACAAAAAGAGTATTGAACATTGTTTCGTTATAGTTAATTTCTTTCTTTAATCGCATTACTTTCATTTTTTTCTTATTTACAAATGTGCCTTTTCTGTCTGTTGTCTTTTCATTTATCTTCTCAATGTGTAATACTGTCATAAACACAAAAGTGAATGAAGCTTTTACTATGAAAAATTACGAAACTATAGGTTTTAAAAAAGATAGTTGAAATTTTCCGAGAAATATGAATTTCTGAGACTATTTCCCCTTTTGTTTGGCAATTTTACTTTCTAACTAAAACTATCTAAATTCCTTATAAGCTATATATTGCCCGAAAACATTATTCCAATTTTTAATTAAATTTAGATCTAAAGTTTGATAACTTTACATTTCATTTCTTAAAAAAATTATATCTAATAACCAAAAATATAACAGATAAATATTGATGATATCCTATGGAAATTATTCGTTAAAAGAAGTTTATTTAGATTATTTTTCGTTGTGTTTCTGAGAAATGTCTTTGTATCTAGATCTTTTTCCTCGATATTCAGGTGGGTTTTTTTTCAGTCTAGTAATAGATGTTTTGTGTAAACAATTTTAAAATAGTTTTAAAATTTAATGATATATAATAATGTATTCCAGTTATTATATACCATTGGGCATACTGAAAATTTGTTACTAAAAATGCTAAATTGTTAAATGTTGATGATTTTTGATTCAAGAAATTGTGTAAAAATTAATTTTAGGTTGTGTAGTTATCTAAATATATATTAGTTTACATGATAATAATTATAAAAATTCAATCATTTGTTGATAACTTTTTAATTTTCTGCATAAAAATTTATGACAAACAAAACAATGTTATAATAACTTAAACTCCAACAAGATATTAAATATCTCATTTAGCAATAAAGAAAACGAATTATTCGTGTTGTATTATGCACGTGTATATAAAAAAATCGAAAATATAATAATTAATACCAAAGTACTATCTATTTTTTTTAAAAAAAAAGAGAAAATAGGTTTTTTATATTTAAATAAAAATCCAGCATCTTGCGCGCTCTAAAACCAGATTTTATATGAAGGGGAGGAAAGCATTTCTCTCCCCTAACTAAAAGAAACATCTACACTTTGAGTTTTCTGCCACGTGCTTTGTAATTTTTTCCCCTTCTGGAAGTTTAAATGCTGATGTCAGAATTAATTTAGTATAAAAAAAAACCGTGTTTTACAATTAAAATTTTTTCCGTTATAGTTTTCAATTTCGTAAAATGAAGGAGAAATGTTATAACATTTAATTTGTCGAAATAGTTAAGTAAGTCTAAAAAAGTTTTTTTTTTTTGTAAATTTATTTTAAGAATTATTTTGTAATTGTCAAATTTGATTTTAAAATGTTATATCTTTTTTATATTTTTATTTTATATCTTTATATATTGAGTTATGAATTAAATTATTTTCTTGCCAAAATTTTGTCCGGAGTTGACGTCGAGAATGGTACTCGGAAGTAAAGTGAATCTTATATACTAGGAAATTAGCATTTAGCTAACATAAAATATAAAATATGCTTCATTTTATTCTTGATATCAACATCAGAAATGAATTTAAACCGCAAATAATAGTGATTTTAACTTATTTTATTGTTACTTTTGCCGTGATTCACATCATTTTGGACTTTTGTTCTCTTCAGGAACATAAATAATTTTACCTCATTTTCGAAACTCATCTCCACTCAATTATTACCAGAAGACAAAAGTATCTACGGTACTGGATCTCTAATTCTGGTCTCTGATATAAGCTCGTGAATTCCAATCCAATCTTTGGTAGAGATATTTTTAGTGGTTCAGAATACTCTTCTCTCTCTCTCTCTCTCTCTCTCTCTCTGTCTCTCTTCTTTTTAACTGTAGGTCTTTATTAAATTAATCCTTAAGTGAAAAAAAGCGGTTGTTTAGTGACTGAGATCCACGGGATTTCGCAGTATGACAATTTTCATTAATTTTTAATTATATTCATTGGAAAAAAATTTCTTTATTTCGTTTTACTCCATCAATAATTTTAGAGCAAAATACAACTCTAATTTAAAACTTTATAAAATCTTTTGTAGAAAATAAATTTTATTTTAGAACTATTGATTTACTGGTATAAATATTCTAATAAGTTATGAAACTTATTATTTATTCTGTTTCATATCGAATTTAGTTTTTGTTTAAAACTTGACAATTTTTCAAATCATTTTACTTTTAAATTGCGATATTTTTTATACTTATTTTGCATTTAGTATATCTATCTGATCTTATTGTTTTTGTAAAAACGAAATGCAAATATTTACTAAAGAGCTTTCAATAAGAAAAAGTCAATCGTAAATTAATTCTTGAATATTTTCCCACAAATTTTTATTTTAGTAAGGTTAAGGAATTAGATTTTCATAGTTTACTTAAATGCGTGGAAAACAGTCATTAACGTTATCCATTAATTTTTCTCATGACGAAATCTATTGTGTATTATTCAACGGTTAATTTTTTATTATTACAGCTTCACATGTTTCCTTTGGATCGACATCCAAATGTAACGACGTGGTTGTGCAACTCTTATTTCCTCCCATGGAAGCCAAAAGTAATCTTAATTTTTGAAAAGCGATCTTTTGTATATTCGAAGTAGATTGATGCTGCTGTTTTTCTTATTTAAAATATTGTATTTTACAAATGAGATTAAAACTGTGTCCATTAAACGTAAATTTTAAAAACACTTATTATTACAAACAAACGCAATTATTTTTCTCCATTAATATTATCTTTTTAATTTTAGTAAAAATCATTTTTGAATATAATGGATTTTCAATTCGAATTGCTCTAATTTACTCATCCAAGAGTGAACTGATCAAATTTTAGCCATTACAAAACAATCTTATAAACAAAAAATTTACGTTAGATAAGAAAAATTAGCATAACCAATCATTGTAAATTAATATATATACCGTAGCTATTCTTGATCACTTTTTGCTATAGCCTTTTGTTAAAAGTATCATTGGAAAATCCCTTCAAACTTTTTTAAAGACGTTTCCTTTATTGCAGTATTATTTTTGTTCATTTTTATTAGAAAATATATTCATTGCTTTTAATTAATAGTAATGTTTAAGTCATGATTAAGAAATATCTAATTTTTTTAAAAAAACTAAAATGATGTTAAATTTGAAGTGTTTTGAATTTACTTTTTTTCATCCCCATGTACCAGGATTTTATTTTCTTGTTGACTATTTTCATGTTGTGCAATCTTAGCTCCCTATTACCAATTTTCTTTATATAAACAGATATTTTCAGACTGGTTAAAAATACATATATTAACTGATGCCCAATAGACTAAAGCTTTTAGGAGCATCTGAACGTCAGTTGAACATTTCGTCCTAAGAGCTGTTTTATGGAGTATGTTTGCCGTATTCGTGTGTCATAAGGGATGAATACTCTCAAGCTCTCATCTTGACATAAATGAATACAGAAAATAAAAAGGCGAGAAAAATCCCAATTATTTAACAACTGGGATTGAAATTTGTACTTTTCACTCTGAAGATTGCTGTGAAATTACCGGGCTACGACAATAAAAGGAGTTTTTTATATATAAATTATCTTAGAAGTGCCTGAGACATAAAAATTCTTGGAATTTATTTTAGTATTTTATTACTTTTTTATATCTGGAAAGTGCCAAGTTAGAGGAAATTTTATGCCATATAGTGAATAACCCAACGGACAGCTAAGAGATGGTTGACTTTTTGAATACGCATCACATTGTATTGCAGGATGATTTTTCTAAAACAGTAGGTCATATTCCTGTGTTATAAGGAAGATAATTTTGAAAACTCTCAAGCATTTACTTCGATAAATGTACGTGTTTAAAGCTGAAGCGTGATGTCCATTTTCTTAATGCTTTTCTTCGAACTGTATTTTTCATTCCGAAATGTATGATTATTATGTGCCAGAGAAATGAATATTCGAATTAGCGAATTCGACAACTTAACAGTCGAAGACAATTGTAAATCATTTGTGCATCCTACCATACAAATTATATATATATATATATATATAGACTTTAAACAGCTAAATCTATTGAAAACATCTATACATTTCTCATGTAGTTAACTTAATTCTTTTATATTTTTGATGTAATTTTTCAAGAAATATACCTACAAGATATGATTTTGTGATACATATCTATAGACATTGCATAGTTCATCAATTCCAAATTTTTAAATCTTTGTTTTATAAAAACTTCTTAAAAATTTTTTTTTAATTTTATGTTTGATCCAAAGTTTATAGCTTGCTGAGTTTGGATGCAGAATTTGAACATTTCAACAAAACCTATGGTATATTTATTTACCCCTGAAAATATCAAAATTATTAATTATTATGTATATATATATATATATATATATATGAACGTATATATATCTTTTTATTTTGAGGTTATTTCTGCTAAGTTTCCGTTTTTTGTTAAGTAAAAGCATTCCTCTCTAAATCGGAATACGTATCGGTTTCGATGATGTTTGGAAAAGTAATAAATATGTTCATTGGCTTTACACAATTTAAAATTTTAGGAAGAATATCCCTCCTATTAGATTTAATGTGAAACTTGTAAAGTGCAGGAAATATGGGAAACACTCTTGAACAAATGTGTTACAGAAGATTCTCAGAATATCGAAAATATCATTTTTATTAATTCAAATATGACATCAATGCACCAAAATTAAATATTTCAAAATATATTCTAGTATTTAAAAAAAATGCATGTGTTGCGAGTCATTGTTATTACTGTGTATTATATACTGAATGTTACTGTTTATTTTACTGAAATCGAATGATTAGGTGGATATTACGTATGGAATCGATAGGACAATAAAAAAAAGGAAAAAAAGAAAACTTTAAATGCGACTTTTGAAAAGTCAAGTATTTTTTGAAATCTCCATATTCTATTATAATTTTCCTCAAGATTTATCCCATTTTTTATAAATAAAATCTGATATCTACCAACAATCTAGTAATCTTGATAAATTTACTTTCCTAAAGTTGTATAAAATCTGTCTCTTCAGATTTTCTTTCACAAAACAAGGGTTTTTATTAATTATTCAGATTATCATTAGCATTTTATATTGCCTTTATTAAACTACTCAATTATAAGAATAGACATAAAAGTTTGGTTTACTTTTAATCCACCTATACCAGTCCAGTTTGATTTTTTTTTAAATATCCATGGCAAATCAAATATTTATAAAGCAACCTTCTTCCTCAGCAAGGAAGTGTGAAATATCAACAGGAAAAAAAAATTTAACATAGTGTTTAATATATTATAACGTCACCGCGTTATTGTTTGCAAATGGAATTCCAAATGTTGGGAGAAAGCTTGGATATAAATTGCAGGACCTTGTGGGATCTGGGGAGATCTTGAACTTCCGTGTGGTTTCCTCGAGCACACTTCCGTCCTGGCTACATTCAAATTTTATGACTTTCGGATACAAAATGCCGGAATCTCTTACCACTGCCAGAAGGAAACTTGATCGGAAGAAAATGGTTCGCTCGAAAGGGGGAAGAAATGTTGTCTTGTGTCAGCTAGACTGGCAACATGGGGTGTTCTGCTTCACGGGGGAAGAAATCCATCAAGTGCTGTCCAAAAGTCCCGTTCTGAAACACTCATAAAAGACTTCGACACGGGTTTTTATTTATTGCCTTGTACATTTTATTTACACCATACACTAATGGAAGTTAAGAAAATTATTATCTTTATTTAGCTATTTTGGTTATTAAACTTATAATACTTTTTATGGAAAAGTAAAGCCAATAACAGCAAATAATAAAAATGCAAAATATGTGGTATAAAACATTTTCCTTTGTTAATGTTCTAAAATATATTTTATGGCGAAAAAAAATTATGACGAAATCACTTCAAAAAAGAATTACTGGGATGCAAAAATACTTTTTACAAAATGTATTCCATTATCGAATTTATATCACAATACTTATAATTTTCGAAAATTAGAAAAGGATAAAAATAAAAGTGATGGCTGAACTGCCTTTTCGTTTCCTGCATGCGAACATAGATAGAATTTAACTACCAAACAAATAGGGCCTTGTACGGGATTTACTTACAGCCATCAAAAAGAGAAAAGTTGGCTCATCACGCATACACTTTCCCAGCTTGACTTCAGAGTACTAGTCTTTAGGAATCAACTAAGATTGCTCTTTTCTCATTCAGTTTGCCTTGCAATATGTTTATATATATATATATATATATATATATATATATATATATATATATATGTATTGGAAAAATCTTAATAACTATTTTCAAATTTCCAGCTTTAAATATATTTTGATAAATAACAGTATTGAAAAATAATAAAAAATAGATTATATGCTGTGAAAATGGTTTGAAATCCTGTAAAAAAAATTTTAGTTCAAGTGCCAAAACGATAAAGAAATTAAAATCAAATGTGAAGAAAACACTTTTAAATGAAGCACAAAAATTAAAAACAATGATATATATAAAAATGCTTTGATAGGAAAATACAAATTTGAAGGTGATGGAGAAGAATGATTTATTCACTTATATATCTAAAAATGTATACCTAAATTGTCAGTTGATATTTTTAAAATGAACACATTATAAGATCATTATCTTCAAAATTTTATGATTTTTTACGAGTTAAAATGAGAATAAATACGCTAAGAGTTAATATAAAAAATATTTAAAGATGTTATAAATTTGACTGCAAGCTTGAAGCTCTGATGTTGGATACCTGGAGTTCTAAAATTTTGTTACAGATGAAGAAAATTTAAGAAATTATAAAATGGTATGTACATTGAATTCAGATGAAATGTTAGACCCTAAACTATTTTATATTTCGACGAATGAAATATTCAGAACATTTTGTAATGTTTATATGATTTTATTGAGAAGCACATTCTATTTTAATTTGTTAAGAGGTTAAAGAAATAAATAAAAATTATGCATTTGCTTATTCCCAAAGTGAAGGTTATTTAATTCTTAAACTAAAGGCTCCATTTTTCTTGAGGTGAATTCATTTCTTCAGATACGAATGATATCGCCGCCATATTTGAATTAAAAAGAGCGGATTATGTACTAAGTTGTATTGCTTTTGAAGTTTTCTTAAAAATATATCAAGAAACAATGTCGAGATGCCTAATCAATCGAAATAGAGAGGTAAATTTTCCATTCCTACAAAAATCATTGATGGAAATTATAAACCAAATGTACGGAATTTTCCGTAAATTTTGTATCGAAATATTTTATAAAGGATGAAATGTTATTGCAAAGTTAATAAATAAGACACATTATTATTTTTTTAAAAAGCGATAAAAAAATTCGACATATGTGTCCATTTGAAAATATTTATAAAAGTGAAGTACTTTCAGAGAAGCGCAACTGTTTCGCTTTCTCATTTAACCCATTAAAAATAAATCAAATCTCGTAACAAAGCAAAATTAAATTATATCAAGAAAATTAAAATAAGCATATTTTATATTTTTAATTTAATTTAAACATTGATATTAAGTTTTGACCATTTAATAAATAATATTAACAAAATTGTTCAATTTTTTATGCATCCGTATGACTTTTCTTCTGAACTCTAAAGTAAATAAAATAATCTCTTCTCAAAATCTCCGAGTAGAGCTTTTTCTCTCTCATTGCTTGACTAACCACAATGGACATTTCCTGTGTCAAGTTTGAGAAACATTTGCGCCAGCCCTATTTTTTCCTCAATCCTGAGATTTACAGACATACAGTTCCAGGAAGGAATACCCTGAGGCAAGAGGGGACAAACACTCTTCAAGACAAACTGACCACATATGCGGAGAAAACCTGCGTCGGAAAATGCTAAAGGAAAATAGGTTGGGGCAGTCCGCCCAAAAACAACTGCGCTAGATGGCGCTGATGCTTCGTTTCTAGATTTATTTTGTGACATGTTCTCCCAAAAGACAACTTACGAGAAAGGTATGAAAATATATTAGGCCGTATATAATAGTTTTAGGCCGCGTTGGCATGTCCACTACGTGGCGTTCATGTCCTTTTGTTAATGTGTGTATTAAAATGAAATCAAGTAATAATTCTTCTTACAAGTTTTAGTTCTTTCTAAGCTAATTCTCTATTTAATATTCAATTAAGAGAATTGGATATATTGCTAAGTGAGTATATTATCTTAAAAATTCAGTTTTTTTTAAATCATTAAAAAAATGAGATAATTTTAAGATCTAAATCAACTGCTGTTCATTCTGTAATATGTGCTATAAATTCTATCCTATCCAACTGTATAAATTCTATATCAAACTTTATTTTCGCCAATAAGTTAAAATTTTTGCTGGAAATATATTGTATTCTTTGTTAATAATATTTGCGAAAAAGGCTTTCGTGGCAAAAATTCCCAGTAATTTTTTTTTGGCAAACAAGTGGTATTATGATAAATATATAATGAAGTGCTGATTCGAATTGTGAAAATTGCAAGCACAGGAATGTTTGTGCTCCGGGGTAACCCCGGAATTCCAGGGATTTCGAACTTCGATACCCGGAAATTCCGGGGATCGTCGTTCAAAAGGAAGAAGGAATAATAATGAATTATTTATTTTGATCTGGGTAATTTTGTTTGCTTTGAAAGCAGAAAATGCAATAATTACGTCATTCAATACTTCATAATTGCAATTTTTCATTTCTCCCCCTCCTTCTCGAAACTCCAAAATGTCGTAGTAAGTCCGTAAAAGTTTCCGGGGATTTTTTGAGGTCCCACAAACACCCCTGAAGCAACAATTTTAGAAAACTAAAAATCTGATTAATATTATTTACAATTCATTTAGAAATCTGTTGAAATTTTTTTCCAACGGCGGCCACCTGAGGGTTGAACCCTATGCCACAACAAGGCCAGAAACTGCTACTCATGTGTCGTTACCCAGCGGGCACCTGTGAACCAAGTCACGGAGGCGAGTAGCGTTACCCGCGTCATACCACCACAAACCCGTTTATAGGGTGCATCACGTTCATATATCATCACGCAAGAAAAGGCATAGAAATACAGAGAGAACAGGAAAAGAAAGAAACATCCATGCCCGAACCGAGATTCGAACCCGGGACCACAGCTCCGGAGTAAGGAACGCTAACCACTCAGCCATCGGTCGGCAATCTGTTGAATAAGAAATAGGAAATGAAGCTTAATAATTTAAATATAACTCTTTTTAAAGCATGGAAAACAAAACAATTACTAATGTTGATGCATATTGTGGCATATAGCTAGTTATTCAACCGAATTATTTAAACTATATAAAAGGTGTTAGAAAATTTCTATGGAGTTTTGAAAAAAAAAAAACTAACTAAGCATAGTCCAGAAAAAGTAAAACTAAACAGTTCGTTCAAAATTTCGTGGATTCAAATCCCACCTTGCGATTGGATGTTTGTAGTAATACAGAATTCACTTTAAACCGTAGTCTTTGTACAAAAAATGACTGTGGATCTACAAACCAAACTAATCCATAAGTTTGCAGGCTTCAAGGCTTTGTAAGAACGAAAGCTATTTTTATAATTCCAAGAGTGCATGTTCACTTGTAGTTCAAAAACTTGTGTACAGCTTCATATCCCACATTCTTTCTGCAGTCCCATACTGTAGTTTTTTTTCTAAGAAAAAATAATAATATTACTACAATTACTATATTTTTCGGTTTTTGAAAAAATAGTTATTATACACTTTGTAGCAATGATATTTACGCTTTTATGAATGCGCCTAATATCGGAATGCATTAGAAACGGATGAAACTATTTTCAATTTACATATACTATCAACGTTACAATTGGGAAATTACAAGTGTTCCATAAGTCAATCGATTTGTTTTTACTGATCTATTCATAAAACCAGATTTCGAATAGTTTTAAGCAAAGCAAAGTGAATTGTATACATCGTTAAAATAAAAAAACGTTATTATTTTACGTTTAAAAAAACGTTGTTTTACCAAATCACAGCTCTCCTTGAAATATAAGTAGACATCTTCTTCTAGAAATTACGGCCCTCAAAGGTTCATGCGCAATGCTGTTTGCTTTGCCTATTGGTCACATCATTTCCTATTAATTCCATTAACGCTAACATAGTTTGAATATGTAATGAATATGTAATAGTATTTTTAATAGCACAAATTGTACATAATTGGAAATATAAAAATAACAATAAAATCTGTATAGGTCACCTTACACAAGACAAAAATTTCAATATTCGTTTTATTTTCCACTTTAGTAAAATGCATTGCTGGCCAAGAAAGGCAAGAGATATCACAACAAAATTTATTTTGTAAATAACATGTTGACCAAGTATCAAATGATTAAATTTTATGGACTTCTGTGAAGTGTGGTTCACAATCAAAAATTTTCAGTATGTTTTATTTAGGTAACAAGTAAAGCACTTTATATTTATTTTACAAAAGTAACTTTTGATATAATCATTTTTTGTTGTTGTTACTAATGACACTAGAACAAGCCAAGCTCGCTATGCGAATTTAAGTCAATTAAGAGCGCCTTTCATTTTTAATCAGAGCA